>JAQZBX010022505.1:0-31514 GCA_029593785.1 Cabassous unicinctus
TCTGGCCGTGCAGGGCAGGGGACAGGGGCCGCAGGACGTTCAGGGCAGACTGGACCCTGGGCTTGAACCCGCACACTTGCCCCCTTGCCCTTGGCACCCCCACTCCTGACTCCTTCTCAAGTGTGGCTGTGGCAGCTCAGGGAAGGGGTCGGCCCAGGGCTCAGAGGGGCGTCCCCAAGGGGGAGGCAGCTTGGTGCCTGCAGGGCCCTCTGAGACGTGGAGGCTTCCGGGCCCCAGCACCCCTGGAACTCAACCTCCGTCCTTGTTTCCCTTTGCAGTTTGACCTCCAGCGGATTGTGATTTACTGTGACTCGAGACACGCTGAGCTGGAGACTTGTTGTGACATCCCCTCGGGTCCGGTGAGCAAAGCCTTGGTGCGGAGGGGATGGGCGCGGTGGGTGCCGGCCATCTGGACGGCAAGGGGCATCCCCATTGGGTGTGCTCAGAGAGGGGCCCAGGCAGCACCGCCTGTGCTCTGTTCCCTGGTCAACCTGGGGGTGAGCTGGCAGGGGGCACAGCAGTCCTCCTGGGGGCTGCTTTGGTCCGGCCTCACTGCAGGCGGAGCGGCCAGGCCCAGCTCCAGCTCCAGGGAGGCTGGGAGGAGGGGCTGGGAGGCTGGAGGGGGAGCAGCTATCAGCCTGCAGAGCAGGGGGTGGGAGGCCTGAGCACAGGACTCGGGCGGGCTGGCCCAGAGGGTGCCTCCTTTGGGCCTCGGGCAGGTTTCTGCCTGTCCCTCGGACCCCTTTCCAGCCGGCTCTGCCTCTCTGATCTCCATGACAAACCCTAGTTCCACTGTGTATGGGAAGACGGGGACAGTAACAGAGCCTGCTCCAGAGCGTGGAAGGACGTCTCCATGGGAGACGCTCAGTGGGCCTTGTCACGAGGACACCGCTGGTGTACGGGGACACAGCAGGTGGTAGCCTCTGGAGGTGGGCTTTGGAGTCAGAGGGGCGAGAGGATGAGGCTAGAAAGGGCAGGGCTGAGGGAAGGTGAGGGTGAGCGAATAGAAGGTGGGAAGCAAGAGCAAGTGGGGCGGTTGAGGACAGCAACGAGGATGGGCAGCGAGGAGGTGCTGGCACTGACGGGTGCTCCTCAAGTCTGGTCTCGTGAGCCCTCCTTGGCATCATGAGGGCCACGCGCTTGTCCCCACTCTGCAGAGGTCCACACCGAGGCTCCTGGGGATGCTGAGCTGGCCAGGAAAGTGGTTTGTCCCAGGCCCATCTGACGCCAGCCCTTGGGGAGCCAGGAGCCTGCAGGCAGACGAGACCTGCCCTGCCGGCCCGTGTGCTCAGGGCTCTGGAGTGCCCAGGGTTTTCTGGTCCCTCTTTGCCTACGTGGTTCAGTGGAGGCAGCGAGGACTGTGCCCCTGCCGGGGAGCAGTTGTGGGGGAGCCCCAGGTTCTGACCCTCTCGGCTTCCCTTCCAGTGCCAAGTGACTGTCGTGACGGAGCCTCCTCCCCCAGCCCAGCAGCCCCCCACCTCCAGCAGTGAACAGATTGGGTTTTTGAAGACCATCAACTGCTCCTGCCCAGCTGGAGAAAAGGTACCACCCGCCGGTCCACCCTCAGCCCCCAGCTCCCGGAGCGGCAGGGCCACGGCTGGTCAGCAGGATCACGAGGGGAAGTGATGCTGGGAGTTTCCATCATGCAACTGGCTGGAAGGGCAGGATGGCCCCAGGCTTGCATGGCTTGCATGGCTTGCACCATTCTTGCTCCTTGGACCTCACGTCCCTTGATTTTTTTGTGCACGCTAGGAAGAGAGAGCCTCGACCTACTCTTCTCCATAATGTTGTTTGCCTGAGGTTTCCCTGGCTCTTCCTTGTCTTATCTCCATTCAGGCACATCTAAATCAACCTACAGTTGGTTTGGTAAGAAGACTCAGGATGGAGCAGTGAGCGAGGGTTTTAGATATGCTCTGTGGGGACACTCTCAAAGTTTCATTTAATTAGTCACACTGCGTAAATGACAATATGAGTAGAGTTAGATGCATTTTGTTTGTAATTAGCCTAGATTAAATCTCTCACTGTGTGCCTGAGGCCTTCATTTAGTCCCTTTGCCTATAGATAAAGGTTCTTGATAAGAAAAAAAAAATGTTCTCCCCACTATTTGAGCAGAAGGAACATAAACAAATACACAAGATGACAGCAAGTAGATGTTCTGCCGGTGAGCACACTGGAGCCCCTGCACCTGCGTGTGGGGCAGCAGCCATCACTGTAGCTCAGTACCAGAGAGACTCTGCTGGGACTAGAGATATGCGTAAAAGCATGAAATGATGGTGGGAATTGGAGTGAACACGCTAAGGATTTCAGCGACAGAGTTTCTCTCAATAAGCCTGGCCTGGCAGACAATGCCCCCCTCTTCGCCCCTCTGCCCTCCTTCACGCTTCTGTTTGTTCCACCCCGGGAGCCAGCCTCTGGGGAGAGAAGGAAGAGTGGGACCCGGGGCCCTCCAGGAGCCCTCAGGCAGGTGGGGTGGTGGAGCCCTGGGCTGGCTGCTGGGAGCTGGCTCTGCACTGCTCCTCTCTCCAGGGGCTGCGACCTGGGCAGCCAGTGGCGTCAAGGTGCGTGCTCCATCCTGGTGCCCTGGGTCAGGGGTGGGAGCAGTCGGGGCGGGGAGCCAGGGCTGGTGGCCGCCCAGCGGTGGGGAGCCTGGCTCCTCTACCCTCCACTGGCTCAGGGCTGGCTCCCTCAGCCTTGTGCTTGCACACCAAAAAAATAACAGAAGCCGCTGTCTGAACCCAAACACCCTAAATCCTTGTTTTCAGTTGAGGACTGCAGTTCCTCAGCTGGAGGTACCCGCCTCGCAAGCTCCTGATCATTCATCAGAGTGTGCACAGGCGCCGCGCCAGGGAGGGGCAGCCGACGCTGGCTCCAGCAGAGCCATGCCCGTGCCCCGGTGCGTCCTATCGAAGCCTCCTGTCGACCCTGCAGGGAGCCCAGGAGGGAAGCCTGGGGTCAAGCAGGCCTCCACCCTTCCTTCCTGGCCCAGCTTCCCACTTCGCAGCTCCCGGGGGCCTGGGCCTGCCCCATGGTGTCCTCGCCCCCACGGCTTCCACGCCTGGGTGACCCCGGCCGGGTCTCCAGTCGCATTTCTGACTTCATCTCACTCCACTTCTCCCCTCCCAATTTTCAGGCCACGCAAGACTGTTTTCCAGTTCTTTGGAGATTCCTGCTCTTTCTTGCCTTCTCTCATTTGCATATGCAGCCTCATTTGCCTGGGACATCCTTCTCCACCCCCTGCTAATGCCTGCTCTTCTTTCAAGACATCTCCAGGGAACCCTTTCCTGAGCACGTATTGGCCATATGAGCTCCCCTTCCTGCCTCCCCCTTTCCTTCCTGCCTTCCCCCCCCTCCCTCCTGCCTTCCATTATTCATCATCCATCCATTCAATAACTATTCAGCACCTTTCATTTCAAGATACCATGACCTTTTTCTCCTACCAAATCCTGTGCTTTCATCTGTTATAACAACTACCATGTTGGCCTGAAAATGCCTGTTTGTCTTTCCTTCCAGGATATCATAAGCTTCCAGATGGCAGAGATTGGATCTTTACATGTCTTTGTTTTCACTTACACATATATAGCCTGGTACAGAGAATGCTATTTAATAATGGCTGAATTAATGGAGGAGTGGATCAGGGCACAGAGACATGGAGGGAGGGTTGGGTGGGTGGATGGATGGAGGGATGGGGTATTCATGTTTGGATGGATGGATGGATAGAATGGGTATATGTTTGTATGTATAGATGGGTGGGTGGATGGATAGAATGAGTGTATGTGTAGATGGATGGATGGGTGAATGGATGGATGCATGGGTGGATGGGTAGGAAGAAGAGGTAAAGGACACACCCTCTTTCTTCTGGTAGGACAAGGCCGCGCTGCCCAGGATTATCAATCAACTTCTGAGTTCCCAGCCCCACACTCCAGGGCGCATCTCCTAATAATTCACCCCTTTATTCCCTCAATCATTCTAATGAGTGTTAAGCCTTCACTGTGTGCTTAGCACTGTGCCATGCACTGAGGCTTTACGGCAGATGGGACCTGGTCCTGGCCCTCAGAAGGCCCCCAGGCCACTTCTGGCTTGGGAAGCTCCAGGAGTTCCAAGGCCTGGCCCATCCCCAGGGAGCTTCCCAGCAGAACTGCCCCAGAACTTCCCCAGCCCAGACGGGTAGGGGGCGGGTGGATCCGTGTGTGCGTGGAAGAGCTTCAGTAACAACCCCTTACACAGGTGTTCCCACTGCCTCCTCCGCCGTCATCCATGGGGAGTACAGCACCAGGGGCCAGGGCAACCTGTGGGCGCTCTCCAGGAGGCAGGCAGATGCTGTTTCCAACGGCTGGAACAGCCACTTCAGTTTGCAAAACATTCTAGTTGTTCAGATCCATCCTCTGGGGCTGTGTCTCCATCTCGATAACTAAGCATAGTGTTGAGCATAAACTGTGTAAGATGCTTTCTGGTGGGCATTGTGAGGTCAGAAATGAACTATCTTCATGTATATAAATGACATGTAGATAATTTCTTAAAAATTGTTTCTGAAGTAGCTAAGTGTGCAACTGTGAACAGAGGTCAGGGTTGTTTATCAGTGGTGGGTGCACTCATGTAAACGAATGTAATGTCACTTTTCATCAGTGTGATGACACTTACACAGGTAACAACATGAAACATGTTGCATTTCTTTTTTAGTATGGCACTAATTAGGTGTGTCTACAATGTACAGATCACATGTTAAAATCCAATAACAAGGTCTATTCCGTACTCAAATGGCACACATTGTAAAAATGGAACAAAGGTTACACTTAAAAATAGTCTATAGGCATGTTTGCTTTGTATTTTGGTGAATGGGTATTACCTGAGCCAATAGCAAGCAAAGTTTAATGAAGTGATGACATAGTCAGGTAAACAGAGCACCCATGGATACCATTTTGTTTTCTTGTTTGTGTCTTTCACCTGCTGATGGCTGCAAATGGAGGCTATGTCAGGGCCCCATACGGGCTTCCATTTCCAAAGCAGAGGCTCTTGGTTTGCAGTAAACAATTCTCCTGTCTAACTCATTGGTCAGCCTTTGGCTTATTCAGAGACAGGCTCGTGGACATGTTGGGTAGATAACCAACTAATGGTGAGAGAAGGGGGCGAATTAAGATAGAGACTTACCTTGTTTCTTTTTGTCTTCCATCCTTCAGGGTGAAAAAGGCTTCCATGGCCCTGTGGGTCTCCCCGGACCAAAGGTCAGTACTAGAGGGAGCGAAATTGCAGTTTAGAACCCCGAGTAATCCTTTTGCATTGCTCTCACGGTTAAGTAAAGGAACAGGTAAGCAAGATTGCTGACCTGCTAGGGTTTCGCCCCAGATGTTGAGAAAGAAAGAGAAGAGCAAGTGGCGTAAAATTCAAAGCCCACGAGTCTCTTTACTGTTGGAACCTCACTCCTCAGCCTGAATATTCCAGCATGACAAGACTGGATTACACGAGCCCCAGCTCAGCTTCGTTGCCCCCACAGGCTTAACTCTCCACGGCCAGTTATTTCTGCATCAATCCTTTTAGGCCACCATGTCCCAGAAACCTTCAGGGCTTGAGCTTTTAAGATTTGTTTAAATTGCACAACATTTTCTTACACAAATTTTCTAAGCTCGCTAATTGCACAAAGCCTTGTGTGCCCTTGTGGGGTCCTGTATCTTCAGGTATGGGGGGGCCTCCTCCCTTCCCAACGTCTCCAGCCTTGGCATCTCTCCAGAGCTAGAAGGGGCCATCTTCCCTCATGTCAGGCCTCAGAAGGCTGAGACTCAGAGAGATGACCGCATCGCCTGCGGCCACACAAAGCTTAAACGGAAGAGTTCAGCATTAGCAAGGCTCTTGGTGGTTGGGGTGAGTGTGGTGATGGAAACCCCTGGGACGCCTGGACCTCTTGCTGCTCTGCTCTTTCTCCCTCCTCCCTGCCTTTCCCCATGTATAATCCCCTCAGCCTCATGACCTTCCCCTCCCCACTTCTCTCTCTCTCTTTCTCTCCTCCCTCTCTCCCTCTTCCTCTCTTTCCCATGTTTCCTAGTTTTTCATCCAATCAACCCATAAATTTTAGGCGCCCCTATGGGCCAGGCACTGAGGTCAATGCTGGGATTTCAGGATGGTTAAGACACATCCATGGCACCAAGTGCTCTAAGCTTGGTGATGCAGACACATCTGCCTGCAAATCTATTTCTTTGTTGCCCACTTCCTCATCTTTCATTCCACGCTGCTGGGTTCCAGTGATGATGACGGTGCCCGTGCTGGGTGCCAGGCTCTGCGCTAGGAGCTCACCTGTGTCCTGGGGGAAGGATTGACTTTGCACAGTGCTGTGGGCCCAGGGCTCGGCACGTAGTAGCTGAACAGTGCTTGCTAAATGAACGCTAGCCCATCCTTACAGCAACCCTGCACAAGAGGCAGCGGCAGCCACGTTACAGACAAGGAGACTGAGGGCCAAGGATGAGGAAGTGACTTGCCCAAGAATGTCTTTCTCTTGTCCACCTTACTAGCGCTTTCTTGCCTTCCCTATGCCTTCTTCCTTGCTTCCTCTCCTCCTTGCCCCTCCTCTTCTTTCCCATCTCCCTCCAGGATTCCTGCCTCTCGATGTACCTCTTTCCTTTCTCTCCCTCTTCTCATGCACTTCTCTCCTCTGCCCTCACCCTGCTAGGATGGGGACCATAGACACATCTATTCCACACACATATGCATGCAGGTGTGTGCACCACACTTACACATGCATGTGCACACATGCATGCACACACATACACACCACCTACTCAGCTGCCCTCCCCTGACGGTCCCTGGACTCTGTGCTGACGGAGAGCTGTGCTGAGTGGTCCAGGTGTCAGGTAGTCAAAAATTGCAAGAAGTAGAGCAAGGGTTTCTGCCTCACCAGGTACTCCCTGGGCTGTACCTTCACAGCCTCTCAGCTGTCAGACAGGAGAAAAGAGCAAAGGTGCCTGGGGTTGTGTGGACCTATAAGTAGAAAACATTTGTCTAAACAGAGGCTGTTTGTGTAAAGCCTGTGCTTGAACAGATCCAGGCAGTGCAGGCAGCAGAACCGCGAAAAATGCCACGGGGGAAGAGAGGGGCCAGCCTCCCAGACTCGAGCCTGGTCCCTGTGGCCAGTTTGCAATCCTGGTCCTATGGTATTACCTGTCACACTGCCCCGACCGGTGGCTCGAGCCCTGTGTAAACTGCCGAGGCTCACACTGGACGTGGTCACGCCAAGGTGCGTTGCCTGATGTCTCCTGGGAGCCACGGCCTGTTCCAGATGCAGGAATATAAAGAGCAGAGAGCCCAGTGGGGATGAGGACCCATGAGAGGAACAGAATGCTGCATGCAGAGAGCCAGAATGCGGGACGCCAGGGGCCCAGGGTCTGCGGGGTTGGCAGGGGAGGCTGCTGTGCTGCCTGAGGAGGGGGCTTCAGGACCTCTGTGGGAGGCCCTGCCTGAGCTGGAGTGGTGTACAGGTGGCATAATCGGGAGACCCTGGTTGGTCCCAGGTGGGGTTCAGAGCATCTTCATGCCCTTGATCCTGTGTGCTCACGACAGCAGCCCGAGGCCCCGAAATAGTAACTGACGGAGAGGCTCAGAGGCAGAGGCTGGGCATGGCCCCGGTGCTTCTTTCTCCCCATGGGGCCCTGCCCTTGGCTCAGCGGCTGAACTGTCCCCGGGAACAAGCTTGCAGTGCTGCCCTTCACTTGCTTTCTCAAGATGACCTTGGTCCTGGAATTAGGACGCTGGGGGTGCTCCCTCCCCTGGGGCGAGGAGTGTGGCCTCGTTGTGTGGGTAGACGGCCGTGGTTAGCCACGACCCACTCAGCTGCTCGTAGGGAGTCGGGGAGGGTCTGCTGGGGATGGCCTCTGTGTGCTGGAGCCCCACTGGGGCGGAGCACCTATCCTGATGCACGGTTCTGGCTTCCATCCCTCAGGGAGACGTGGGCGCCACTGGGCTGGTGGGAGCTCCTGGACCCAAAGGAGAGAAAGGCGACACGGTGAGTGAAGGGCCACCGCCACGCGTCGGTGAACCCCGAGGCTGATGAAGCACCCAGGGCTTTCCCTGGAGTGCACAAATCAGCAGCGTGGGCAGAACACCTGCTGGGCACCAGTGCTGTGCCCAGCTCAGCCCTTGGGGTGAAGCCCAGCCTGCCCCAGGGGCAGGAGAAGCTGCAGGGCCTGGCCCACCCGGCCCCTCCGGTCCCATCCCTCTCCACACCCTCTAGAATTCAGGGTCCCAAATTGGTCAGCCTGTCACACCCTTGCTCATTCTGGCCATTGCATGTCCTTGCTCTGCCTGGAATAGTTTTACCCTTTGTCTGTCCCCTGTTTGCACCTTGTTGCCCCATCATTCAAGCTCAACTTAAGTCTGACTCTCTAAGACATCTTTCGACCCCCATTCCTGGGACAGACGTCCCCCGTGCCCTACATCGCCCAGGACTCTGCAGTCCCAGCATCTGGGACTGCTTTGTCTGTTTACCTGTCTGCCTCCCGTATCAACACGGTGGCTCCCCAGTGGCCTGGTGTGTTTGTCTTACATCCGCAACATCTGTTCTAGCATGAGTTGTTTTCATTAGTGCTTCAGTTGATGAATGAATTACATCAATGGTGGGTCAAGAACGAATTCTAGAGATGAACAAGATGCGGTTAAGACGGGGCCTCAGGAGCCAGATGGTGCTTAACCTTTCTGTCCTCAGTCCCTCATCTGTAAAGTTGCGGATGATGAGAAGACCCTGTCTTTTAGCATTAGGAGGATTAAATGAGTTAATTCATGGAAATACTTTAGAACCATGCCAGAAGCACAGTAAATGCTATTTTTGCTATTATCGATACCCAGCATGGCAGGAACACTAATCCCTTGTCCCCAGCACAGCACTGTACAGTATCAATAGCATGAGTTTTGTGTCCAATGGACCTTAGTAAATGTCCTTGGCTGCAGCCTTTATTAGCTGTGTGACTTTGGGAGCCTCCGTTATCCCATTAGCAAAATGTGTCTATGAAATGCCTGGCCATTTCCCCAGATGACAAGACAAAGCCTCTTCCCCCAAAGGATTAGCCTGGGAAATGCAGTCCACTTAATGCGCCACTGTTGTCTCCATTCTCGTTCTCACTGTTGTAGTTATGCCACCTGCTCTTCTCTGCAGGTGCTTGGGGCTTCCCGTAGAGTCTCTTGTTTACTCCTTATAACAGTCTTTAAGATGGTTTCATCACTTTCCATGGGAATGACACTGAATATTCAGAATGCAAATGACCATGCTCATGGAGGCTGAATGTGGTAGACGCAGGGTTTCAACCTGCATCTGTTTTCATTTTGCTGTACCACACCTCACCCAAACTGTGTACACCTATATCCTATGTGTAGGTAGGCTGCACCTGTTGTGTGCAGTGTAACATGGAAATAAAAAGAGCTGCTACATTTCTTAGCACTTTCTGTCCAACACTGTGCAACATGCTGTAGAGATGTCAAGTACATTTAACTATCAGATCCTGTTGGAGAGGCTGGACCTCATCTTATAAATGAGCAAACTGAGGCTCAGAGAGGTAAGGAAACTTATCTACATGATCGCTTGGAATGCAGTAGATATAGAAAATGCCAAGCCTCTTCTCCTGTCCTCCACATCTGGGATAAGGCACGATCTATCCCAAATGCTGTTAGTTGTGTCTGGGTTCAGAGGGAGACCAGCAAGGTCTGGTATAGTCATGGAGGGGAGATTTCCTGTACATGGCAGCATCCATTTTGGTTATAGAAAACAAAAAGCCAAATGCCAGATATAAAATCAGCTATGTCAATAATAACATTAAATGTGAATGGATTAAACAATACACATGAAAAGCAGAGATTTTCACACTGGAAAAAAAAAAAGATCCAACTTCATGCTGTGTACAAGAGAAACACTTCAGATTCAATTATACAAAGAGTTTGATAGTAAAAGGATGGAATAAAATGTCATGCAAAGAGCAAGCATAAGAAAATGAGTAACTGTATTAATATTACACAAAATAGACTTAAAAGCCAAAAAAGTTAATAGAGATATTTTATAATGATTTAAAGATCAATAATTCAGAAAGCTGTAACAGTTATAAACATATGTGCACCTAACGACAGAACCCCAAACACAGGAAGCAAAAACTGACATAATTGAATGGAGACATAGACAATGGAATAACAATGATTAGAAACTTCAATATCCTGGTTTCAATAATGGATAGAAAAACTAGAAAATTAAGCAGAAGATAAACTAGGAAGGAGAAGACTTGAACAACACTACAAACCACCTAGCAGACTTTCATAGAATGCGCCAACCAACAGCAGCACATTATACTACATACTTCTCAAGTGCATGTGGGACATTTTTCATGATAGTTCATGTGTTAGGCTTAAAACAAGCCTCAATCCAAAAGTGTTGAAATCACAGGAAATATTTTCTCCAATTACATAGAATGAAATTAGAAATCACCAATAGAAGGAAATTTGGAAAATTCACAGATATGTGGAAATTAACTCTTAATAACCAAGAGTCAAAGAAGAAATCACAAGAGAAATTAGAAAATACTTTCAAGTGAATGAAAACAAAGACACTAAACATATAAAAAAAAATCATTGGCTTCAGGTAAAGCAGTGCTTAGAGGGAAAACTATAGCTATGACCTCTTACATTAAAAAAGAAAGATCACAAATCAATAACTTAAACTTCCACCTTAAGACAGTGGAAAAATAAGAACAAACAAACCTTAGAGTAAGCAGAAGGAAGAAAATTAGAGTAAGCAGAAGGAAGAGATTAGCATGAAAATATATGAAATAAAGAGTAGAAAATAATAGAGAAAATCAATGAAACCAACAATTATTTCTTTGGAAAGAGCAACAAAATTGGGAAACCAAGAAAAAAAATAGGATGGAAGTTACTAAGAAAAAAAATAGAGAGGACTCAAGTTACTAAGATGAGGAATGAAAGAACAGACATTACTATGGAACATACGAAAATTTAAAAAAGTATTTATGAGAGAATATTCAGAAAAATTGATCTACAGATTCATGGAAACCCAATCAAAATTCCAGCTGGCTTCTTTGCAGAAACTGACAAGCTGATCCTAAAAAATCACATTGAAATTCAAGGAAACCAGAATAAATTTGGAGGACTCACACTTCCTGATTTCAAAATTTACTACAGAGCTATAGTAATCAAGACATTGTGGTGGTAGGTGTTAACACAACTGGATATGTTCACGCAAAAGAATAAAGTTGGACCCCTGCCTTCTAACATAGCCAAAATGTAGCTCAAAATGGATCAAAGACCTAAAAATTAAGAGCTAAAATTATTCTTTTAGAAGACATAGGAGTAAATCTTCATGACTTTGGGTTAAGAAATGTTTTTTTAGATATGCTACCAGAATCACAAGTGACAAAAAAGAGATAAATTGGACTTTACCAAAATAAGAATCTTTGGTGCCACAAAGGACATCATCAAGAGAGTGAAAAAGCAATCTATGGAAGGAGAGAAAATATTTGCAAATCATATATCTGATAAGGACCTTGTATCTAGAATATATAAGGAACTCTTACAACATAATTATATAAATAACCCAATTTTAAGAATGGGCAAAGTATCTGAATAGAAATTTCTCCAGAGAACATATACAGATGGACAATAAGCACACAAAGAGATGATTAACATCATTAGTTATTAGGAAATGCAAATCAAAACCACAATGAGATACCATTTCATATCACTAGAATGACTGTAATGAAAAAGGCATTTACAGACAAGTAGTATTGGAGAAGAAGTGGAGAAATTGGAACCCTCATACCTAAACTGTCTGTGGGATTGTAAAATGGTACAGCTGCTTTAGAGAACAGTCTGACAATTCCTCAAAAGGTTAAATAAGCACAGCGTTATCACATGATCAGCAATTCCACTCCTAGGAATTCTGCTCTTCTCTCTACCCAAGAAAAATGACAACATATGCCCACACAAAAGCTTGTCCACCAATGTTCATAGCACAGTTCACAATTGCCAAGAAGTAGAAACAGCCCAAGTATTCAGCAGATGATGAATGGATAAATAAAATGGTATATCCATTAAAGGGAATATTATTTAGCAATAAAAAGAATGAAATACTAATACATGCTACAACATGGATGAGCCTTGAAATCATTGCACAAGTGAAAGAAGCCAGTCACAAAACACCACATATTGTTTGATTCCATTTATATGAAATATCCAGAGTAGGGGAATCTATAGAGACAGAGAGTAGAAAGGAGATTAGTGGTTGTCTAGGACTGGGAGTGGGGAGAATGGGAAATGACTGCTCATGGGTATGGGGTTTATTCTCAGGATGATGGAAATGTTCTGAAATTGACTCGGGTGATGGTCGTACAACTCTCTAAATAACAAAACCATTGAATTGTAAATTTTAAATAGGTGAATTGTATGGTATGTGAATTATAACTCAGTAAAGCTGCTATGGAAAAAGAATAGTACCTAGAAAGATGGGGCTCTTGGAAAAATTAAATGAGATGATATTCCTGAGAGTTTACACATTAAATAACAGCTATAATTTCCTTTAGAGACTCCTTGGTAGAGGTGATGGGAAATGTCCAGTGATTTGAGATCCCAGGGTTTTGCTGGCACATGTCATCAAGGAAATGCTCTGTTTTCAACCTTTACTTTCTGCTTTTTTTTCTTTCTAGGGCAGAGGACCTTTTGTCCAAGGAGAGAAGGGTGAAAAGGTAAGCACCCCCTTTGTCACACTCCTCCGAAGGCTGTGGACATGGCTAGGGAGCTGGGCAGAAAAGGACTTGGGTTGGGAGAGGTGTGGGATGGGCGCACTGTCTGTCCCCAGGAGCAGGTCTCCTGGCACCTGGCCTCAGTGTGCCCACCCGACTCGGGCAGTCAGCGCAGGCAGAGCGGCTGGTGGCCAAAGAGGAGGGAGAGACGGGAGAGGGTGGCTGTGGGCACTGGGAAGCAGGACCCCTCCTGTCTTGGGAGATTCAGGGAATATTCTGAGGGAGACGTTGACATTTGAGCTACACCCGAGAAGTGCAGCTTTTTGGACAGTGCCTTCCAGGCCCAGTGAGGGACGCGGTGAAGGAGGGTGTGTGGGACTCGCCCAAGTGCTTAGAGCAGAGAGTACGCGATGGCTCTCGTGGAGAGGGGGAAACCGTTTGGGACCAAAGGCAGGACACACAGGCTTCGTTTTACGGCGGTGGGGGTCGGACTTGAGGATGCTCTTTCTGCAGATTTTTCCCATAGCAGATGCCGGTTAGAGGGGCAAGGCTGGAGGAATTGGGGGACCAGGCGGGAGATTGTTGCAGGAGTTTAAAAGGGGGTGACAAAGGACAGAACCAGGGCGGCAGCAGGACCGCACAGGCAGAGGGGTGGAGAAGGCTGGTCAACACGCGCCCCAGCGCCGAGTGTCGCCCCTTCTTTTACCTTCATCACAACATGCTCAATATGGACAGATCCTGGGAACTATGGGGTTCCTTCTGGGAGGAAAACCCTCTTGAGGTGTTAGACTGTCAGGGGAAAGAAAAAACAGAAAGTAACTAAGAATTCCAGTTTTCACTCACACCAGCTATTGCCAAAAAAATATCCTGTTTCCCAGGAGAGGCAGCCACGAGTCTTCAAGTGGAGCACGTTTGGTTGATGATTTCATCAAAGTCCAAGCTGCTGTAGACTCGGGACGCAGTGCTGTCAGCCCCAGGAGGGGTCCGTTTCTCACAGGGGCCCACAGCAGCCACTGGCCTGGGGCTGGCTGCGAAAGCCAGAGCCGCTCCACTAAACGACAGTGAGACGGCCTTCCAGGGCCAGCCGTCCTCTCCCTGTGGGCAGCCCTGGCGAAAGCCCTGCAAGCATCCGACCCTGAGGCTCAGCACTCTCACGTCTAGAGATTTGCTCTCAGGAGGCGCTCGAGGTGTGCCCACGTGCCCACACCTTCCCCTCAGTGTGGCTTATAAGTGAGACTGGAAACAGCCGTAATCTATGTCGTGGACCAAGGGTGAAAGCAGTGATCCCATGGCCAGGTAGCACGGCAGCGGCCAGGGATGCAAAGCCCATTTAGAAGAATAACTGACGCCCTCGGGAAGGCAGAGGATATGTTATTAATCTTCAAAACATATTGCAAAATGCAATAAAACCCCAGGCGTGTATATGTGTGAGGGAGAAGAAGGGAGGGAGGGAGACAGACGGACGGACAGGGGTGGGGTGTTGCTTGATTGATTCTGGAGGCAGAACAAACCTCCATGGCTGCCCACGGGCCATCTCTGGATGACAAGGATATAAGGGTCTCTCTCTTGTCATGGTGATTTCCTTTATGCACAGTGAACATCTCTGTTGAAAAGCACTGGCACACACACGACAAATGCTACACGGCAATAAAAGGCAGCTTGAGAATGGAAAGGAAGCTTTGCATCAGGCAGGTCTGCTTCGTGCACCCACTCTGCGGCTTCCTTTCTCTGTGGTCAGTCCCTGGGCCTTTGGACCCGGCCGAGTGCTCTATCCAAGGCAGAGTTGCCGAGGATTGGGCATCGATAGCCCTGACCCGCTGGCCCGGGGGTCGTGTTACACCGGTTCTGGCTGTGTGGCTCGACCTGTCGGAGCTGCAGTTGACCTCCATGACGATGCGCACTGGCCTGTCTGGGCGGCAGGCATCATCAAGGGGGGCCCTGAGCTCCCCATCTGACTGAGGAGGGCACCCCTTAGAGGTTGGGGAATGTGTCTAAGGCCTCGCGGTTGAGAAGCTGCTGGAGCACCTGCCTCCTGGCCCTCCCAGACCACCATGCTGCCTCTCCATGGAGTCCCCAAGACCCCCCTCTGGAGCCCACATCGCTGGGCTGCCCCTGCCCTCGTTCTGGAAGCAAGCTTCCTCTCTGGCGCCTGCACGCAGAGGTCTTCTTGGGGCCAAGCTTCCTCCGTGTTTTAATCCCTGTGACATCCGGTGAAGAGGAAGGGGGAAGGCAGCCTTTGAGGGGATGCCGCAAAGAGCTCCCCATAGCCCAGGAGCTGGGGTGTAGGAGGACAAAGGGAGGGAGTCGATGCTCCTTCTCAGTGTCTGGCAGACAGCTGGCACTAAATAATTGCTTGTCGAATGAATGAGTGAGCAGACTGCGAACCTCCAGGACTGGAGGCTAGATGTCAGTAGGAGCAGCACAGACACTGGAGTCGAACAGACCAGCTTCAAGTTCTGACTCTGCCTCTTGTCACCCACAGTCCTTGGGCTATGCTGAGCCTCAGTTTCCCTTTCTGTAAAAGGGGGATAGAATAGCTCCTTCTATACAAGGCTGCAGAGAGGATAAAAGGAGCAAACACACGCCAGGGGTTGGACACAGGGCTTGGCATAGAAAGCACCTCGCCCCTGGCGGCATGAATGTGCCTGTTACCCTGTCACTGCAGCTTTCACTCCCGGTGTGGTGACAGCGATGACAACCCCCCTGCTGCTGTGGGCTGGCTAGGGCGATGGCAGCGATCCGGGATAGCCGGCTGAGAATGATGGCCTCCCGTCCCCTGCCCTCGCGTCTTTGATCTTGAAGCAATGGATAAGCACAATGTGGGCATCTGTGTGAGGTTTCATTTCGTTTGGGTGGGCAGCTGAGTCAGCCCGTGGGGTCTGCAGAATCAACTGGGCCATTAACCACACCGATAGAAAAATATTTTGAAGCAACAAAACAAGACCAAAGTGTGCCCGTCCCAGTGAGCTTCCTTTGCAGGCCTCCCCAGAGCCCCTCTGCTCCAGGGACCCCGCAGAGCCTGCCTCGCCGCCTCTTCCCAGCCCGCAGCGCCCTCCAGTGCCTCAGAGCAGAGGGGCTGCCCCACTTTTCCTCTGGGTGGGGGCTGCTCGGATCGCTGCCCTTCTCAGCTTATTCCCTTTTTCTTGGGAAGCTGGCATTTGGGAGGGAGTTGGGCAAATGGAGCCTCTGTGTCGTGCTCAAATGTGGATTCAGGTTATGGGAAGACAGTGGGTTTGGGGCTTGGGCAGGCCTGGGCTGGCGGGCAGGCTTAGGGGCGTGGCCTCTGTGCCTCACCAGCATCCTCATCTGCAAAGTGGGGCCCTGGCGCCACCCCTTAGGGGGCCTGTGTGCTGGGAAAGTGCCTGTGCAGTTCCTAGCCAACCAGAAGCAAATGAAAATGAAAATGAAGACCAGTGCAGTTAAATGCAAAGGATATGGTCAAATGTGGAGCTGTACATGCTTACATGTATGAAGATGCGTGTGCAATGAAACAGCTATTGCATTAAGATTTGGGGATCTTAAACATTTATGTCGTTAATTGCTCTTAATCGTCCCATCACATTAGTACAACCTTAAAATCTTAGAGTTAGGATGAGCATCTTAGTCTTAATACAAAGAGAATCCTTTATATATATATATATATATGGCATAGTCTTAAGTTTATGAATGAAATAAAAAGGGACATGATTTGGAAGGAAGAGCGCTCTTCTCCAGCGTGAGGGATTTGACCTAACTGGTTGATGCCACATTTTCTGAATTCGGCCCATGTGACAGCCAATTGGCCAGAAAACCCAGCCTCGCAGTGGCTGACAGTCAGACTTTGGAAACCTGGTACTGCCTCCGCCGTGCAGTGTAACCTTGGAGAGGTTATTGCCCTTCCCAGCCTGTTTCCTCCTCTGTGCAGTGAGTGTTGCGGCAATACCAGCACACTCTCATAAGGCTGATGTGAGAGATAGATGAGTTTACCCCTGGAAAGAGCTTGGTGGGGTGCCTGGTAAAATAACAATTAGTGAGGCGTCCAAAAGCATCATCGGGGAGCAGGCCCACGTCATTCTGGGTTTGGAGACTCATCAATTCCAATGGATCAGCTACATTATTCGAACAGAAGGAACTCAGTGCTTTTCTTACAGACTGGGGGACAGACGCTCTCTTTTTCCCCTGGGTCCAGGGCTGAAAGGATGAGACCGTTGAAATTCCTGCCGCCACTTCACTGCCGTGAGCTGAGCCAGTTTGAGTAGGATCAAAGTGGCTCTCAGGAGGAGCCTGGCCTGGTGAGTGGGCTGCAGGCACCCCTGAAGCCAGCGTCGCCCGGCAGCTCAGATACCTTACCTGGCAGGCTTCCTTGTTTCCTTTTAGAGCGGCAGCTGCCAGTAGTACAGCTAGAGTTGGGTCGGCAGGTAGAGGGAGGCCTTTCAGGTGGGGCCTGGCCTTAAGGTGTGCGGGGGAAGGCTGCTAAGTAAGACGGACATGGGGGCAGGAGGCTTACGGACTCAGGGTCACACCTGATAGATCGTGACCCACAGGGAGTGAAACTGGGGCGACGTTTCCATTAAGCCGCACTTAGGTCAGCAACTGAGTACTCAGCATGTGGTAGAGGGAAGGAAAAAAACACAACAGAAAAGGCTTTCTTAAGCATTTTCACAGAAATCCGTATGGCAATAAATAAAATTTCATGTGGATTTTGTGCTCAGATTTCACAGTGTGGTGTGCAAAAAAATCAAAATAGAAATAAATCAGCAAACAGAAGGAACTCAGCTGAATTTAATGGGCTCGTTGACTCAGCAGCAGACAGAATTTTGGGTCATGCAAGCAATCAGTTCATTGTCTTTTATGGCTTCTTCCATTTTTGCTGGAACCATAAAACTGACAGATTCCGAGCATGGGGAGAGAGGAGTCTCTGAGCCAGCCAAATAGCTGAGGCTGTTCCGTCATCTTCCTGGGATGCCGTCTTCTGCCAGGTTTGTCTCAGGATTCCGAAGAGGAGGCCAGAGAGGTGTGAAGTGAGCCAGAGTGTCCTGAAATCACGTAGCAGAGTCTTTGTGTGGTTGTCCACCCTGGCGCTACGTGAATACGAAACTAGTTCAGCAGTGGCAGAGAGCAAGCCCGACGCCGTCAGCATGAAATACAGAAATGAAGGGGGTTGTTAGGAAGCCAGGTTCCTGACAGGCAGCTGAGGCAGCATGGTCCCAGGTCTTCAGAATGTAAGGTTTGGTGTACATTTATTCCAAAGCCTCAAGGAGCCTGCTGCTTCCTTATCCTTTGCTTTGGGCATCAAAGTGCCCCCTTTGAATTGAACAAAGTAGATTTCTCCCACCTCGCTGGGCTGCACCAAGCAGTCAGACTTCCAGGAAGGGCAGCTGCTTGAGGGGTGCTGGGAACCCCCTTGTCCAAAAGGGGCTCCCTGTGATGACTCGGGGAGGCTGGAGCTCCTCAGCTCCAAACGTCTTCCTGCAGCTTGGACGCACGTGAACGTGCATGTGCTGTTAAAACCCCCCTGTGATCACGCCCTTTCCCCCTGCGGCAGCTCAGGCTCCTTGCTCCGGATTCTTGATGGACAAATCCAGTGTGTGGGGAAGCATTTCCCGCCAGCTGCGATGTGGCCCTGAGGGGCCTTTCCCAGGATTTGTCTCCTGCTGTTTGAAATCCATCTTTGGCAGGACACTGCACGCTTCCGCCTCGCTGTCACTGGATCCGCCTCTTTCGAGAGCCGGCATCCCCCTCTGCTTTTGGAAATCCCAGGGCTGCTCTGGTCTCGTGAACTCTGGTGTGCCCAGCACCGAGGCCGGTCCACTTCCCTGGTCTCATTCATTCCTCCCAGCAGTCTCAGGCGGAAGCTGTGACTAACCCGTCTCATGGAAAAGGCCACTGAAATGTAGAGAAACACACACATCATGTTTTCATTCCCAGAAGCTGTATATAATAAGTGCTGGCTTTTTAAGTGATTGAGCAAAATCATTAAAAAACATGTATTTTGGGCAAGTGCTGTAGTAGAGGCTGCGGAGGGAGTGAAATGGGGAACTTGAGCTTCCGAGTATGATTAACGCAACCTGGGGTTTAAAGGGGAGAAGGGGCAAAGGTGTGCACAGGTGAATCTGAGCACCTAGACCTGATCCTGCAAACGGTGGGCATTCCTCCAAGTGTTAAGCAGGACTGTGCTTCAGGAAAACCACTCCAACCCCTGAGCCTGGCAGGGCAGGGTCAGTGCTCAAGTGACGTTCTGCTCAGCCCTGCTTCTGATTGGGTGGGCACCTGGGCCAGCCCCTCCCAGAAGCCACCCACGTCTGGTCTCCCACGACACCTCTCGACCACAGCACGACGGATGCACCTTGTGCCATCCACTCCGAAAGAATGCTGCTCCCCACCCGAGCTCGGTTCTTTCTTTGGTGTCCTTCCAAGGCAGGCTCTATTGACTCGTAAGACAGGAAGATTTCCTGGAGGTAGAAACGGACCGCAGCGGAGAATGAAGAGGGAACCCTACCAACATGGATTTCCCTCCCACTGGCTCCCTCCCAGAGCCGTGACCAGAAAAGGGCTCCAGAAGCCACACAATGCTTGTACACCCAGGGGTTTCTGGTGGAGGCAGAATGCCTGGCATAGCTACGGATAACAGACCCGCTTTTATTGTACCTGGAGGCGGGAGCAATAAGATAGTCATATGTAACTCATTGGACAACCCTTGGTGGTTTTATCTGGAATGTCATAGGGACTTGGTCTCAAAAGAAGGTGCCATGCAGTGCAAAGAATCATGACATCAGCCGTTCACGGAGATCTTAATAATAAGATGATGAGCATCTGCCTCCTGCAGTTCCTTTAAGGAGGCTGGGGCATGCTCCAGTCACACAGCTGGGAGTGGGTGGGGCTGAGCTGAGCTCTCTGGCTCCAGAGCCCCCATTCCCAGCCACTGCCCTTCCCCTGAAAGGGACACATGTGTCTGGGACTTTCTGAGCCTCAAAATATGGGGATCAACTTCTCCTTTATGTAATGACTATAGAGCCTCTGAGGCAGGAACTGCAAATCATATGTGTGTGTTTGTTTGTGTGAAACTTCTAAGATATAGTTACACTGTTTACCTCTAGCTCTGGGTCCCTTTCTCTCTGCTCACAGCTGATTTGATTGGCGCCCCCATGTCCTATTCTTAGCCCGTGCATTAATGTGCATTATTCATGGTTATCGGGTTGGATAACTGTGGTTGAGTGCCTTCTATTTTTACAGTAATTAAAGGGTTTAGGGGAAAGTAAGTTTAGCCATGTTTGCACCCTCAAATAACCTTCTCAGATGGGGGTAAATTCCTGAGAGAACAAATCAAGGTGCCGCCAGCCCTGTCCGTGGTGCTGAAGGACGTGCTGGGGAAGTTTGCGTTCAGGGCATCTCACAGCGCCAGGCCGAGCTGGAACTGGAAAATCTGCTCCCCCCAGCTCCGCCTGACACTCAGGCACTTTCCAAGTCCAGTGGACCAGTCACAGGACCAAGGGCTGCACCTGGGAGGGGAGCAGGCCTGCGTCGGAGGCATGACTGCTACGGGCATGGACTCCAGATACCGGCGGCTGCCCAGACCTCTGCTGGGTCAGTTACTTAGCCCCTGTGACCCTTGCTTTCCTCATCCATGAATTGGCAATTATGGCAGTACTTGCCTCAGAGGGCGGCTGCACAGCCTAAATGAGCTAATGAAAATAAATGACTGATATTTATGAAAAGTGCTTATAAGTGTCAGCTGTAATTACCATTACACCAGCATCATGTTCCAGGTTTTATACACCAGAGGACGTCTCTGTGTCCTCAGCCTCAATCCCCAGAGGCGGCCAACAGCTGCAAAATGTCAGAGCTGCCCCGTCTCCCGCTCAGGGACTTCTCTCACTCCCTGGGTGCCAGGGAGCCCGAGCGTGTTATTAGGAAACCTGTTCCAGGTGGGCTGACACAGAGGCAGGAGGCATCCTTTCTTCAAAGTATCTAAAATAATTCACTGAGCATCTAAGAATAATAGTAGCACCTAGTGTTTATAACCCTTACTGCCTGCCACGAGTTATGCACATGCTGCTTGAGGTCAAGCTTTGAGGAGGCTTTTGTTTTCCCTTGTTTGACAGGCTTAGTAACTGTGTGACCAGGTGCAAGTGACCTTCCATCACTAAGGGGCAGAGCCAGTACTGAACTCTGGGTTTCTGACTCTGCAGCCCGCATTTATTGGCCCTAAGTAGTTGCTCTCAAACTGTAGCGTGCATCAGAATCACCTGGAGGGTGTTTAAACCACAGCTGGCTGGGACCCACCCCCAGGTGTTTGATCCCAGATTTCATTGGTGGGGCAGAGAATTTGCACCTCTAACCAGGTGCTGCTGCTGCTGCTGCTCAGGGACCAGCATTGAAGAACCACTGCCCAGTGTGTTCCTGAAAGCCCACCTGCAGGGTCCGCTCCACCTGCTCCCAAAAGGATGAAGAATGATACTGACATAGCACCTCTAGCAGGGGAACGACCTCTTTGTTAGCACTTAGAACTGAGTGCTGATGTTTAATTCACTGAAAGAACAAAGAACGTAGCAACTCTTTTCTCCCTGTTTCTTATTTGATGAAGTGATGGTACAACCCCTGGGCCTCTAGATGCTGACAATTGAGTGTGAGTGGACAGGTAATTTCCTCCAGATGTGAACCCTCCCAGGGGGCCCCAATGGGATCATGGGGGGCTGTGTTTGTACTGGGGGGCTGATTTTGAGTCACAGCTGCCAGTGTGAACTTAGGGTAGGACTACTTTGAGTCTTGGTTAATCTTCTGAAACGTGCTTCACATGCATTGTTATTTTCATCCTCTTGACAACCTGGGAGTTAATTTCCTTTCTGCAGGTGAAAAGCAGAGGTCTAGCTAGTCTGCCCCAAATAGCAGTCCATGATGCTGGTTTAGAATTTCCCTGTATGTGAACCATTTCCCCAAGCATTGTCTCAAGGCATCTTACTGACCACCTTGGGCCAGAGATATTATTGTCTCTTGCATCAACCATTTTACAGGAGATGGAGCCCAGGAGGGAGGTAACTTGCTCGGCTCAGTTAAGGCACAGCAGAGGCTTCCTGTGAATTCTGACCTCCTCCCTCCAATCTGGTGGGAAGTTCTTCCTTCTTTCCTCCCTCCTTTCTTCCCTCCCTCCCTTCCTTCCCATCACCTCCTCTCTTTCTTTTGCTTTCTTTTGTTCACTCTTCCTGCTTTCCTCCCCTCCCTTTCCTTTTATTTCTTCTCTTATACTCTACTTTGGATCTGTAGCTGCACGTATTCCCTCACCAATTCCAAGCACCCTATAGTCTCTACTCTTCTCGCTGATCCACTCCGTGGGTCTTGGGGGGTGTTATTAGTTCTCAGCATAGTACAAACCACTGGCATTTTAAAATAGTTTATAGTTTACAAATTATGTCCATGTTCATTTCTCATCTGACAGCAGTGTCAACCTATATTTTGCAACTAATGAAACTGCATTTTACAAAACATAGCGTCAGCATCAGAGGAGCAAGGCATCTGGTTACAGTTCAGTGAATCACGACAGTTACAGATAATTGCTTCTGGCTGTTTGAAAAGTTTAACGTACATCAAGGCTATATTGCAATTTATCAGAGGGTTGGTAAATGCCTAAAATACAGTTTAGTGGGCTAAAACGTATTTGTTAATTTATGATCGGTTATACAGGTAGCCGACGGTGAGTCCCAGAGACCAATGAGGGAGGACGCAGTGGGCCAGGAGTGGTCTGTAAAGCGATGTTGAGATTAGGTGACACAAACGTTAAATATCTGGGTCAGGTGGGCTTTTTCATGAGGATACAACTTCCAGAGGGCAGCCACCCACCTGATAAAATTCCTGGATCTCATGCTGACTTGAGAAACAAATTGCTCAGAATGGGTCGATTTGCAGTCTTGGCGGATTATCCTAACCATGTAAACTAAGATGCAGAAAGAGTTGGCTTTGGGAGTTGTTACCTTCTTTGACTCAGAAAATATTCACTCTGTAGAAGCTTCTTCTGGTCAGTTCCTTGTACTTCGGGGGGTGGCCCAACCTCTACAACGCGGAAGAAGACTGGTTCTGTTACACAGTCACCTGACACCACGTTGGCCTGTCCGTGAGTCCAGGTGGACAGCGAGGGAAGGGCTGCTGCAGGCCCTGAATCCAGGCTTCCTGACCCCCATTGACAGATGAGGACTCAGGCTCAGAGACGCTCACTCCCTTGGCCAAGGTCATGAGTGCTAAGTGATGGGGGAAGGAGTGAGGTGCATCTGGCTGGCTCTTTGCACAAGCCTATGCTGATCACCTTGTTCACCCTCAAGCCCCCACTAACTGCCTCCCCACAAGCCCCCAGGACTTGAGAACTCATCAAGACGCACTGCGCAGCTGCAGGCTTCTGTGCTAAGCCGTGCCCTGGTGATCTGGGGGTGGCTAAGTCTTGCTTCCCCATCTCCCAGAGCTCCCATCTGGTGGATGAGGATGATTCACACAGAAAAAAGGTTTGCTGGGTCTCTACTTGAAAGAACCAGCAAGTCAAGGAAAGCGACAACTGTTAAAAAAAAAAATTAAAAAAAAAAGCAAAGGTTCTAGAACTTTCCAGAGTTCTCTCTGCAGTTGTGTCTGGTCTCATCCCTGGCTCCCTTTCTTTGATGGTCCTGGGTGTTCCAATGCTCTGCTACCCCCACCCCCTCCATTCCTGAGCCGGGAGCACTTCAAGACATCCCTTCCCCTGCCTTAGCAGCAGGAGCGGAGACAGGCCTTTCAAGGACGTGCCATCCCAAGGGGGTAACCGACGCCGGGGCTAAGCTCTGAGTCACCCCAATCGGCCTGATTCCCACGTGAAGCACCATCTAGGGTACTTCCTCGCAGGAAGTCGTATTACTTGGTGCTGCTCCCCTTTTGGAAACTTAAGTGTTGAGGGGCTGGTGGCCTTTCATCGGATGCACCCAACCCAGCCTTTGCTTGGGCCACGGCGCAGTGGAGAGGACAGCGTGGGCCTTGGAGAAGGCAGGGCAGCGGGAGCCAGGTCCCTCTCTGTTCTTGGCCTCTAGTGTCCTGCTAGATGCAGAGCTTCTCTGTTCTGTGAGGGAGTTACAGGCGCTGCAATTTGACCCCAGAAAGTCCGAATCTCCCTGGCTCAGGCTGGGGAGGAAAATGGGGACCCCTGGAGGGGAATGCCTCAGGCAGGGCCCTCGGGCATGAACCTCCCCAAACTGTGCCCTCTACTCCGTAAACTGCTGGGTGTCCACAGGAAAGCCACACTCTCTCTGTGCCCCAGTGTGCACGCGTGGAAAGTGAGGCGGGGATACTTACCTTGCAGAATGTGTGGGAGCCCGGTGAACTGCTGTGCGTGCCAGTGCTGGCAAGTGTGAAGAGGAGAGAAGGCACACATTGAGGTCCTGAGTCTGGCTTTTCCACGTAAAAACAGTGTGACTTTGGGCAAATTATTGAATCTCTCTGTGCTCAGTTTCAGTACCTACGAGATGGAGATGATAATTGCATCACATTTTAGAATTTAATGTGATGAGTTAAATGCAATGATGAATGTGAAGGACTCAGGGCCTGGCACATTGTGAATGTGCTATAAATATTAACTCTCAGCAGTGGTCTTGAACATTACCATCAATTCTGCCATTATTAGAGCAAACAGTTGCAATGCTTATTTGTGTTTATTTGGAGCTCAGTGCTTCAGAATCACTTCCCATCTCTGGAGGATAAATTGCAGAACAGCCAAATGGAGAGGCGGGCAGGGGTTCGTTTCCATGTTGCTGATGCCACGGCAGCACCCCACCTCTGCCCCCAGTAAGGGGGACAACATTTTGGACCCTGAAAACACCTTATTGGCCCCATTTATTCCAGAAAACAGCTGCCGCAGCAAATCCTCTACTCAGCATTGAACAATCCTTCTTTTGAAACTTCCCCGAAGTGCTGGCTCGCCCCCTTGCATTTGGGCAGTAGCCCCCTTTTCAAAACTCCCATCCAAATAGACGGCTTGCCAATCCGACTGCCTCGGTACCTTCTTTTATTAGTTATTTAGGAAGGCTGTCCTTTCTAACACCTGTGAGGTCCCTGCTGAAATGAGAGTGGTAGCTGCCTGCTCCCCCTGCGGCTAGTCTTTGTTCATTTTGTTTTGGACTCGGTTTTGCCCTTGACGAAGCCCAGGGAAGCAGGGAGCCCTGTCCGGGATCGCGCTGTTGGGATTTTGGCAGACCCTGGGATTCGCGGTGTGCCCGGCCTCTCCCTCTGTGCCCGGCACACTGCTCCTGGTGCCCAGGGAATCTGGGCTGGTGCTCCCCTGAGGCTTGTCTGTAGCAGGCGCAACCTGGGAGGTCGGGGGCACTGGCCACACTCAGAGGACCCTGGGCCCACGGATACTCGTGAGGGCTGACGGGAGCCCTGGGCTTGGCTTTCCCCAGCTAATGGCTGAGACTCCTGCTTCAGGGAGAAGGAGGGAAAGGGGCGCTTGGGGGGGGTGCCTGGAGCCACAAGGCGAGCCTGGCCCAGGTAGCACTAACGCGGAGCCCTGACTCCCTGGGAATGCTGACTGCATGCACGGATGCCGTGAACTGCCCTGAGAGTCTTCTGGGAGCCAGCGTCCACCCCGGCCTCAGGGCCGAGCCAGTGCCTCCTCGCTGCCACTGACCTGCTCTGTGCGTGATCTCGGATGGGTCCCCTCTCCAGTCTGAGGCATCCCCGTCAACGTGACGGCGGGTTGCTCAGTTTTGTCTTTGCCCTTCCCTGTCCTTCCAAGATGCCACTTAGGCTGGAGTTGGGGAATTGCTGAGATTTGAATCGAGGGAGTGGCGTGGTCGCCTGTGGATTGGGGCACCCCACTCGTTACACCCCCGGGTGCCTTCCCAGGGCCGCCCTGGGGCCTCAGCGAACTGAAGGAACAATCCTGGGGACCAACGATCTGCCGTCCTGCCGGTGCTTCCCTCCATGTCCCACAGGCTCCGTGACAAAGGCTCAGTAGGCAGAGACACCAGAGAATCACCGTCTACTCAAGCATTCCTAAGGCTTCAGGGAAACCTGCTCAAGAAACCTGCTTGACTTAGGTTAACTCTGCATCTCGCAACCTTATTAGACCAAAGAATCCCCAACCTTGTCCCGCCCCCATAACACGTATTAATTACAAATCAAAGTATGTCATCCATGTCACACTTGGAAAGGCTATCGGAAGCATTTAATACCCTCAAAGCTTCTCACAGTAGCTGCGATTGTCCCCATCTCACCAAAAATGAGACGGAGGCTCAGAGAGAGGAAGTCATCTGCCCACAGTTACGCTCTCGCCACACCGAGGGACTGTTGCTCGAGCTGGGTGTCCGCCAGTCGCGGGCCGCCGTGCACAGAGACGCCGCCTCCGGGAGGCACCGGTCACTTTAGTTTGTCCTCAGTCTCCAGGACCAGCCCCTCCTGGCCCCAAGCCCACGAGCCAAACCCCACCTGCCAGCAAATCGGTATTTTGTTTGAGCACAAGTGCCCTCATCTCAACTGTTGGGTGAGAACAACAGAGCAAATCTCGTTGGACCATACACGGAGCTTATTACGCACTCGGCGGCCAGGGGAAGGCATCATTTGCCCGGCGCCGGGCGTGCCTGCCTGGTCTAATTCCCTTCACCCACGCTGCCGTCAGGGGTGTCCGTGAGGACTGTGCTGCCAGGGCAGGCTGGCTCCCGGAAGCCCGGGGATGCCCCCCTCGCAGAGCGTGGGCTTGAATTTCCAGAGCCCTCCCCCGCCCCTCCACTGGTCCTCTTGCCTTGGACCGAGGAAGGGGCGACGCTGAGCCTTTCAAGGGTGCCTAGGAAGTCGTACGGCGGAAGACGCAGACCTGGGGCAGACTCACGCCGTCTCACTCCAGGGCCACAGACGTCTGTCCGTCTCTTCAGTATCACAGAATGTCGATGCCATAGAAGACGCTTCATGGAAATATACGTGTGTTCACACATACCTACATACATGCATGTAACATCTAGATAAAAAACTACAAGTACATGACATCTGCAGTGCCTCTGGGAAAAGGAAACTAGCTCTCTGGCAGGGGTGCTGAGAGGGCTGGATAAGACGCTGTATGGGAGCACGTGCCATGGGACCCTCACACGGCGTCTGTGTCCCTTAACTCGCCTGTTCATTCAACACCCACCCCACCCCCACCCCCAGCACAGCCGAGAACTGGAGACGCATTGGCTTGCCCAGGGTCACACGGAGAACTCACGGGGAGGGGCTTTCTGGGTGGATGGTCTCAGGCGGGGTCCTTTGAGCTGAGCCTCGTGTTGGAGGAGCTGGATGGGAGTGAAGATGGTCTGGAGTCTGCTGCTTTCCTCCCACCCCTGGGAAGGGGTGTGGAGGAGAAACGGGGTGTTGAGTCTTCTCCTGCTCCCCACAGCTGCTTCTCTTCCTGCTTGCTGTGTGCTTCTATGTCTGATCCATTCCAGTGACGTTTTTATCAGCTAGAGCATTCTGGAAACACCTGCTGTGGCCTGGTGGTTCTTAGCTGGGAGTGATTTTGCCCTTCTGGAAACATCTGGCAATGTCTATAGACATTTTGGGTTGCTACTATGGGGGGGGGGTGGCAGGCAGTGCTGCTGGCATCTTGTGGGTGAGCGTCAGGGATGCTCCGATGCATGGCACAGCCCCACAAAAAGAAAAATCCAGCCCCAGATGCCGACAGTGCCGAGGCCGAGAAACCCTGGCCTAGCCGGACCCTCTGCTCTGCACATGGGAAACTGAGCCCGGAGTGGGGGAGGGTCATGCTGGCTTAGGGGAGGGTCCTGTCATGTGCAGAGGGACCACCTGGGGACCTTGTGGAAATGCATGCCAGATGCAGGAGGAGTGGGGCGAGGCCTGAGACTCTGCACTCCTGCCCCCAGCGTGCTGCCCCTGGGCGGCGCTCCGAGCAGCCTGCCAGGAGGTGTGGTCTCAGGCGTTGTCCTCTGCGTCCACTGACTGCTCTTCTCCTTCTCTCCTTCCAGGGCTCCCTGGGCCTGCCTGGTCCCCCCGGGAGAGACGGCAGCAAAGGCGTGAGAGTAGGTTCTCCCTCCGCCGCCCTTGCCCGTGAGGGAGCCCAGGGCTGGGGACCTGCTGGGCAGCACCCCCTGTCTGAAGCAGGGGCTCTGTGGTCTCCCTGCCCCCAGGCCGCGCTGAGCTGGGCTCAGTGACTCTAGGGACTTCCGTGGCCCCGGAGGTCCGCCCGATCACTGGGCCAACACCAGCAGCAGTGGCTGTCATCCCTGCCTGTCCTTGGCAGTGACCATGTCCCTTGGTTGACCAGCAACCCTGCACAGGTGTATTTTTGGCCCTGTTGCCCAGACTCTGAACTGAGCTCGGCGAGGTGCGGGGTTTGCTCCAGGCCCAGTTAGTAGCTAGTTAGTCGTTGGCGTTTCACGCAGGCAGCCCTCCACGCCCTGTGCCTGCGGCCCTCCCGCTGGCCGGTACCTCAGTCCCAGCCTCTTCCTCCGCCTGCCTCTGGGATGGAGCACAAGGTGACGCCACGTGGGAGGGTCATCTGCCCTGGGAAAAAGAGACACTCTTTTCCACAAGGAACCTAAATGAAAGAAGTCACTCTGGATCCCGCCTCTCTGCCCCCTTCGTCATTTTTACCTGTGTAGCCTGAGTCCCACCCCCCAACGCCACACCTGCAGACCTTCAGGAGAGGAAGTCCCAGGCCAAGACCAGGAGGGGAGGGGAGCTCCCCAAGTGGCTGGTCTCCATTCCCACGCCCCTCCAGGGGGACAAAGCGCTGCCCACCAAGCTGCCTCTGTGACTGCAGTTGCTCAGCTCCGTCCTCCGCTCTGTCCGGGTTGGATTTTGTTGGCGTCCAGCAGCAGGAGCCAGTGGGAGTTGGGCTAAGAACCTGAGCTGTCAAGACCGGGTCCCTGCTTGTGGGAAGAGCGCCCGAGGGGAGTCTGGGCCCCGGCCACTGGTTGTCACAGTTTCTGTGCTGAGCTCTGAGTTCCAGGAAAGGGATGTGCCCTGAGGCCTTGGGCTGCCCTGGCCTGTCAGGGCCTGTGTCCCCAGCTCATGACCGTGTCCTGTTCTGTGTGTGCAGGGGGAGCCGGGGGAGCCGGGGGAGCCGGGGCTGCCGGGCGAGGCGGGCATGCGGGTAAGTTCTGGAGCTGTGTTCCGAGCCAGTGGGCAAATCTCAGTGCAGAATCTGTTGGCTTTAGGTGGGGCTGCTCAGACGGGCTCCCTAGCGACCTAGTAAGACTGCATGCACATTCAGCTGTGTAGACTCAAACGTGCAGGGGCTTCTGAATTCTTAGAAACACGGGGTCATATCATACTCAGCCATTTATCTTGTCCCTTTGGCTAGAGAACAGGGACGTCTTTCCACGTCATGCAGGCAGGTCCAGCCCACTTGCTTGGTAAATGCATGTTAGTCCTTGACTCAGAGTGACCATAATTTATGTAGCCTTTCCCTTATTTATGACCCTGAAGGGTGCTTCTAGTTTCACTTGTCTCTCACTAGAAACAATGAAGCAAGAAAGGCAGACATGCTTGACGTGTGCAGCCGACTCTCCTTAGCTGCTGGTATTTTATGTCAGCGGGAGAGATTCCGAAAACTCACTTGTCCGGGATACCTGTGCATGAAGGAACGCACACTTGTTCTGTAGGAGATGTTGATAGCTTTTGCCAAATTAATTGCTCAAATGTTGTAGCAGTTTATGGTCCAGGCGGCAGAGAAGCCTCTAGGCCCTGAGCTTTCTCCTGGGCTCATTGTCTGGACTTGTCCAGGGCTGGACTGGCCCCAAGGAAGGTGGGATGATGGGCGTCGTTTCCTTCATCAGGAAGACCAGGGCGCGGGGCGTGTGGAGATGACGGGTGCAGGGTCGGAGGCAGCACGCTGGTAGCTGGACCCTGAAGCTCTCAGAACCAGGTCACCGCCTCGCGGGGCAGGAGGTGGCCTGAACTCCCAGTGGGGGGTGGGGGATGGCTCGGGGAGCCTCGGAGGCGATGCCCGAGCAGGCGGCCTGTCCCGCGCGTGGTCTGATAGGAGAGACAGTTCAGTCCCCTGGCCTGGGTCTTGGCTGGGCACTGCCTCTGCTCTTGTGTTTTCTTCCACTTCCTGAACCTTTTTCTTCTTTCCTTCCTGAACTTCTTCCGCAGGGACTGGGAGGACCTCCAGGACTCCCCGGACCTCCAGGGCATGTCGGCACCCCTGTGAGTAAAAGCCCTTCCTCCCCCCGGGGAATCAGGTGCCTTCCCTGCCCCTCCCATGGAGGACCCCTGTGCTCTGCACATCTCCACGACAAGGGAGTGGTGGTCTCTGCTCTCTTAGATTAGAAACTCTTAAATGCTGCCTTGGTACTTAAGAATCACCCAGAGAGCAGGTGAAAATGCACATCCCTGGGACCCGCGGCCAGAGAATAAAGTGGCAGGTTTGGGTGGAGCCTGGGAATCTGCATTTGAACCAGCAGCCCAGGCGGTTCTGACGCTTGGTCCAAAGAGGCTGTTTTACTGCCACTGCCCCATCCCCCATCCCTCCACTGAATTCCCAGCCCTGGAGCAGTGCCAAGCATGCTGAGCTGCTCTGTGGCTGTGTCCAGTGAATGCAGGAAGGTTCAAACAAGTGAACACAGCACACAAGGAGCAAAGGGGAGCCTTGGGCGCCTGGCCCTCTAATTGGGTTTCTTTTAGAAAGATTTGAGATTCTCTCCAAATTAAACAGTTGGAGCAGCCACTTCCAAACAGAGCAGCCCGCATTGCCAGGGGGCAGGCAAAGCCTCTCATAGCAAGTGTCTGGCCCAAAGATTTGGATGGAATGAAAGTGACGTCAGGTCAAGAACCCTGCCCCCATTCATGGATTTTTTTTTTTCATTCGAAGTTGCGAATACCTGTGGTGTCCAACTCACCCCACAGACTCTCTGCATCCCTGGAAGCATCTTGCTGCTCGTGTGCTTCTCTGGGCACCAGATCCGTCACTTACCCTCTGTCCTGGGGGCCCTGGGCTGTGTCCCTTAGGTCTTCCACGGTGATCAGCACTTGCACGGAAATGTCAAGCCAGGCCCCCATCCTAGGGGACCTTCCACTTAAACTCTGGTGACACCCGGAGCACACACCCAGGGCATCCCTTGCCCTGAGCTTCCCCCTCGCTCATCCCTCCTTTTTGCATCCCATTCATTCAAATCCACATATATAGGGACTCTTCTCTGCGCAGGGCAGTGCTAGACGTGAGGGGGCTAAAAGGGATGAGACAACGCCCCCGCCTCAAGGGCCTCCCATCCCCGTGGGAGACGCAGGCACACGCTCAAAGAACCGCCACAGGGTCCAGTGAATGCACTGGTTGAGGGTCACTCCAGGGAGGGGTGGGCCCTCAGGAGGGGGTCATAAATCTGCTGGGGGGAAGCGGGGGAGGCGGCCAGGCAGTGATCAGGGACGGCTTCACGGAAGAAGCCACCCTTGCATGGATTTGGTGGGACGTGCATGATAATCGTCTGTCTCAGGGGGGGGTGGGAGGGGCCGGGTGAGACTCAGGGCAGAGGACAGCATCTGCTAAGGCTCAGGGCACAAGGCAGGGGAGCTGTGTCACTCCCAGGCAGCATGGGCCACGAGAAGGGGTCACTTCTCTATGAAAGGAGAGGAGTGAGAGAGACCACCAGGGAGTTCTCCAGAGCAGGGCAGAGTCACAGCTCTCCAGCTGGGCCCAGCATCGGCCTGGCCTGTAGGCCCCCGCCCAGGCAGGGGTTATGCTTTCATTAGCCCCCCAAGCATCTGCCCCAGTGGATGGCATGCCCCGTGTGCCCCAGCGGGTGGCGTGCCCCCTGTGTGTCCCGGCAGGTGGCGTGCCCCCTGTGTGCCCCGGCGGGTGGCGTGCCCCCTGTGTGCCCCGGCGGGTGGCGT
>JAQZBX010022506.1:0-31527 GCA_029593785.1 Cabassous unicinctus
AGAAACAAGAAAGGGATCAGTCAGATACATCACAAAAGATCAACTTACCTAAAAGGAGATTGCAATAAAGGAAAAGAGAGGGAAAAAAATCTGACATATAAAACCAAAGGGCAAAATGACTGAAGTATATACTGACTTTACAGTAATAACACTGAATATTAAAGGCTTCAACTCCCCAATTAAAAGATACTGATTAGCAGAATGGTTTTTAAAAAGCATGATCTAACTATAGGTTGTTTATAAGAGATTTAATCTCAACACAAAGACATAAATAGGTTGAAAGTGAAAGTAAAAGATATCCCATGCAAATAGCAACCAAAAAAGAGCTGGGGTAGATATACTAATATCAAACAAAATAGACTGTAAGTCAAAAGCTGTTATAAGAGACAAAGAAGGACAATATATGTTAATAAATGGGCCAATCCACCAAGAAGAAATAACAATCATAAATATTTATGTACCTAATCACAGTGCCCCAAAATACATAAGGTTAACATTGGCAACACTGAAGGGAGAAATAGACAACTCTACAATTTAGTTTGAGACTTCTATACATGACTGCCATGAATAGATAGAACATGTAGACACAAGATCAATAAGGAAACACAGAACATGAATATTATGGAAAATGAACTAGACCTAACAAATATATACAGAACATTACACCCCAAGCCAGCAGGATACACATTCTTCTCAAGTGCAAATGGATCATTCTCCAGGATAGACCACATGTTGGGTCACAAGACAAGTCTCAATAAATTTAGGAAGATTGATATCATACAAAGCATCTTCTCTGAACTTAATGGAACGAAGCTGGAAATCAACAACAGGCAAGGACCTGACTCTTAAACAATCTGGGGGTCAAAGAGGAAATTACAAGGGAAATCAGTAATTATCTTGAGACGAATGAAAATGAGAACACAATATATATGGGATAGTTAGTGAAGGAAGTGCTGAGAGGGAAATTTATAGCCCTAAATGCTTACATTAAAAAAGAAGAAAGTGCGAACATCAAAAACCTAACTGCACACCTGAAGTAACTAGAAAATGAGCAGCAAACTAAATACAAAGCAAGCAGAGGGAAAGAAATAACAAAGATTAGAGAATAAATAAAACCGAATAAAAAAATAATAGAGAGAATTAACAAAAATAAAAGTTGGTTCTTTGAAAAGATCAATGACATTGACAAACACTCCATTGACTGACAAAGGAAAAAAGAGAGAAGATACAAATAAATAAAACCAAAAATGATTACGGGGCATTACTGCTGCCCTCACAGAAATAAAAACGATCATAAGAGGATACCATGAACAACTCTATGCCAAAAATTTGACAACTTAGATAAATGGACAAATTCCTAGAAACACATAAACAATGTTCACTGACTCTAGGAGAAGTAGAAGTTCTCAACAAACCAATTACAAGTAGAGATTGAATCAATCATCAAAAACAGAAAGTCTAAGATCATGTATATTACTAGAAAGAAAGCTAAAAACTGTAACATGGGACTGTATGACATAGTAAAGTCTCAAGTAAAACACGAATATGGGGGATATTGAATATGTAAGTCTGTTTTTACAAAATATAAATACAAATATACTAGGGGGAAGGAAAAAGAATAGCAGCAATGTACAGCAGGGGAGAGATTGAGAGGTGATGAGTTTTGTTTGTTTTATATTTATTATTATTATTGGAATAATGAAAGTGCTCTGGGAATGATTGAGGTGATGAATGCACAAATATGTGATTACACCAAATACGACTTATTGTACTCTTTGGATGGATTTATGCCCTATTAATATGTAACAATAAAATTGATTTGTTAAAAAAATTTAAAAAAAAACCTCCCAACAAAGAAAAACACAGGACCAACAGGACCAGATGGCTTCACAGGAAAATTTTACCAAACATTCCAAGAAGAATTAATAACAATCCTGCTCAAATGCTTCCAAAAATTGAAGAGGAGTTAATACTACCTAACTCATTCTATGAGTCCAACATCACCCTAATACAAATACTACAAGAAAAAAAATTACAGACCAATTTTTCTTATGACTATAAATGCAACAATTCTCAACAAAGTACTGGCAATTTGAATCCAAATACATTCAAAGAATTATACACCATGATCAAGTGGTTTCTTCCCAGGTATAAGAGACTATTCAGATTAAGAAAATTAATTGTTATACACCACATCAACAAAAACAAAAGGAAAAAAAACATGTGATCATCTCAATTGACCCAGAAAAGTCATTTGGCAAAATCTAGTACGCTTTCTTGATACAAACTCTTAAAATATAGGAATAAAAGGAAACCTTCAACATGATAAAGGGCATATATGAAAAACCCACAGCTAACATCATACTCAGTGGTGAAAGACTGAAAGCTTTCCCTCTAAGATCTGAAACAAGATAAGGATGCCCACTGTCACCACTGTTTTTCAATATTGTGCTGGAAGTTCTAGCCAGAGCAATTAAGCAAGAAAAAAGAAATAAAAGTCATCCAAATTGGAAAGGAAGAAGTAAAATTTTCAGTATTTGAAATTATATATTCTCTTATATAGAGAAAGTTCTGAAAAATGTACAACAAATCTACTAGACCTAATAAGCTAATTCAGCAAAGTGGCAGGTACAAGATCAACATGCAAAAATCAGTAGTGTTTCTATACACTAGTAATGAGCAATCTCAGTAGGAAATCAAGAAAAATTCCATTTACAATAGCAACTAAAAGAATCAAATATCTAAGAATGAATTTATACAAGGATGCAAAGGACTAATACATGGAAAACTATGAAACTTTGTTAAAAGAAATCAAAGATCTGAATAAATGGAAGTACATTCCATGCTCATGGGTTGGAAGATTAAATATTATTAAGATGTCAGTTCTACCCAAACTGATTTACAGATTCAATGCTTTCCCAACCAAAATTTTAAAGCCTACTTTGCAAAAAATGGAAAAGCCAATTATTAAATCTTTGTGAAAGGGTAAGGGGCTCCGAATAGCCAAAAACATCTGTAAAAAGAACAAAGTTGGAGGACTCACACTTCCTGACTTTAAAACTTATTACAAAGCTAGAGTGGTCAAATCAATATAGTACTGGCACAAGAATAGACAGATAGACTAAAAGAATTGAATTGACAAGTTCAGAAATAGGCCCTTACATCTATGGCCAATTGATTTTTTACTTTCAATTGGGAAGGAATAGTCTCTTCAACAAATGTTGCTATGGGAACTGGATATCCATATTCAAAAGAATGAAAGAAGAATAATATCTCACACCATATACAAAAATTAACTCAAATGGATCAAATAACTAAATATAAGAACCAGAATCATAAAACTCCTAGAAGGAAATGTAGGACATCATCTTCAGGACCTTGTGTTAGGCATTGATTTCTTAGATTCGACATTCAAAGCACAAGCAACAAAAGAAAAATATAGGTAAATGAGACGTCATCAAAATTAACTTGTGCACCAAAGGACTTTATCACAAACATGAAAAGACAACCTACTCAATGGGAGAAAATATTTGGAAACCACATACCAGTAAGGGTTTAATATCTATAATATATACAGAAATACTACAACTTAACAATAAAAAGGCAATGCAATCCAATTTAAAAATGGACAAAAGACTTGAATGGTCATTTCCCTGAAGAGGTTATATAAATGGCTAAAAAGCACATGAAAAGATGGGCAACATCATTAGCTATTAGGGAAATGCACATTAAAACTACAATGAGATACCATTTCACACTCACTAGAATAGCTACTGTTAAAAATAAAACAAAATTAAAAGTGTTGGAGAGAATGTGGAGAAATAGGAATACTCACTCATTGCTGGTAGCAATGTAAAAAGGTGCACCCACTATGGAAGACAGTTTGGCAGTTCCTCAGAAAGCTAAGTATACAATTACCATATGCCCCTTCAATCTCTCTACTAGGTATATACCCAAAAGAATTGAAAGCAGGGACTCTAGCAGATATTTGCTTACTGATGTTCATAGCAGCATTATTCACAATTGCTAAAAGATAGAAGCAACCCAAGTGTCGAGCAGTCGATGAATGGATAAACAAAATGCAGTACATACGTACCATACTGTATAATTCAGCATTAAAAAGCAATGAATTTCTGATTCATATGATGATAGCATGAATGACCCTTGAAGACATTATGTTGAATGAAATAAGCCAAACATAAGGACAAATATTGTATGATCTCACTGATATGAAATAATTAGAATAAGCTAACTCATAGAGGTAGACTATAAAGTCTACCTGCGATGAGGGTAGAGAATGGGGAGTTAATGTTTAATTTATAGAGAATTTGTATTTGGGTTGGTTATAAAGTTTAGGAAATACGGTGGTAATGGTAGCCTAACATTGTGAGTGTAATTAACAGTGCTGAATTATATATATGAATGTGGCTAAAAGGGGAAATTTTAGGTCATATGTATGTTATAGAATAAAAATTAAATGATGAATGAACCTGGAGGACATGATGTTGAGTGAAGCAAGCCAGACGCAAAAGGACAAATACTGTATGAATGCACTATTATAAACTAAATATATTATGTAAACTCATGGAATTAATAATTAGAATATAGGCCACCAGAAAATAGAATGAGGGTAGAAAATGGAAAACTGAGAGTTAATCTGTGCAGAATTGGTTAAAAGATTGTTTGTAAATCTTTGGAAATGAATGGAAATGGTGAGAGCACATCATGGTGTTTGTAACTAACAGAGCTATTAGATGGGTATGACAGTGGGGTTGAAAGGCAATGTCTAAGGTGATGTATATTACTAGAAGGAAAGCTAAAAAATGTAACAAGGGACCGTATAATATAGTGAAACCTTATGTAAAATATGAATATGGATGATATTGCATATGTAAGACTGTTTTTACAAAATGTAAATACAAATATACTAGAGAGAAGGAAACAGAATAGCAGCTATGTATGGCAGAGGAAGGAAGCATAGAGAGATTGAGAGGTGATGAGTGTTTGTTTGTTTTTGTTTATTAATATTAGTAGAATTATTGGAACGATGAAAATGTTCTAGTGGTGACTGAAGTGATGAATGCACAACTATGTGATCGTACCAAATGCCATTGATTCTACACTTTGGATGAATTGATGCTTTATTAATATGTACCAATAAAATTGATTTATTTAAAAAATTAAGCAGTAAAACATAGGCCTGTATAACACAGTGAACCCTATTGTAAACAATAGACTATAGTTAATAATACAATTATAAAACTGTTCTTTCATGAATTATTTTAAAAAACCAATGAGATGACAAATGGGTGAGACAAAAACTGATGTAGTGAAAATTATTTTGGACCATGGAAAAAATTCTGAGATTTCACTCCTCTTTGATTCAAATTTTAACCTACAAGCCAGTTGGGTGAAAAGTAAGTTTATCTTGACTTGCATGGCTATTCAAAAATTCCCAACCAATATCCCCCAAAGAACCATAGAGAAATATTTACTGAAGTCCATAGGAGTGTTTTCCCTGAATAAAAATATCCCAAAATAATAAAAATAGTTTCTATGCATTGTGCTACAAACACTTGCTTCTTAGTAAAACCCATGATTTAATTTCAAGGATTCAGCTTTACTTCTTTAAGTTGCCTAGGGAAAGTAGATAAATGAGCTGTTGAAGGAAAACTCCTGGAAATTCATTACACTTAATCACAGACAGCCTCATTAACTTGCAACACAACTAATGCACCTTCACTCATTTGTCAACTCCGAGGTTCCTTGTCTGTCTTACATTTATTTTTACCCAACTTAAATCTCACCTCAGTGTATTGCTCCAAAGGCATTGTTGTTGCCTCACTGGTTTTCACCATTCATTGACACCAACACTGTAATCACTTCCCTGGTTTACAGTTTCTACTGGCTTTATGCCACCCTTCAAAGATCCAACAAACCGGAGACACTGAGAGTCTCTTCCTACTTTCAAAAGCACACTTTTAATAACTGAGTGACTTAAGTTCATTCTTTTTCTCTAGGGACTCAAGATGCTTTAACAACATATAAAGCTAAGCTCTATTTTACAAATAGCAGCTCTGCAGCTTTCAAAACACAGCTCTGCTGCAAAAGTATCCAAAGGATCTCTGTTTTTTCTATTATATGTGACCCTTCTCAACCTCATCCCGGGTTCTCTCTCCAAACCCTTCTCCAATCACTTCCCTCACATATAACCCCTTCATGCAAACCATACCAAATCCATGGCAGTCATTTTTGACTCTGTATCTTTGTCCAAGTTGTTCTTTCTGCTGGAAAAATCTTTTCCTCTTTTTTTTTTTCTTATTGACAAATCCCTACTCCTTTTAATACCTGGCTCAACATTCACCCTCAAGTCAGAAAAAAAAAAAATTTCTTTTTTCAGCCGTTCTCTACAGATCTTTATATATGCCCTGATTACAGCACAGAGTATACTGCATTATGATACTGGCTTTATGGATTGGTCTTTCTGGAATCTTTACATTTAACTGTTTTTAATGGACATTTATAAGTTGGGGCTGCTCAATATTTGTCTTAGTTTGCCAGGGGTGCTATGACAAACACCACACAGTGTGTTGGCTTAAACAGTGGAAATCTATTGTCTCAAAGGTTTTCAGGTTAGAAGTCAAAAATCAATTTCTCAACTGGCCATGCTTTCTCCTGGCATCCCTAGCATTCTGGTGCTAGCTTGCAGCAATCCTTGGGGTTTCTTGGCTTGCATCATTGCCTCCATCACATGGATTCTCCTTCTGGCTTCTACTCCTCCTGCTCAGTCATCTGTGTCTCTGCCTAGATTTCCTCTTCTTATAAGGACTCCAGCCCACCCTGACTCAATATGGCCTCACCTAAACAGAACCTTCAAAGATACTATTCACAAATATATCCACACCTTAACTGCTAATAGCAATCTTCAAAAGTCCAATTTATACATGGGTTCATACCCACAGGAATGTGGATTCAGATTTGAACATATCTTTTATGGGGTCAATGGTTCTATCCATAACAGCTTCCAAACACATTTCCTATTTGGAGTAAGGTTGCCAGATTTAGCAAAAATAAATACAGAGCACCCAGTTAAATTCAAACATATTTATACTAAAAAAATTATTTATTGTTTATCTAAAATTTAAATTTAACTGGGTGTCTATATTTTTTTGATGACCGTAATTGGGGAAAACTCAAGATTGGTGGGTGTCAGAACCACAATTCCACTAGAGATGACATAGGGAAACAGACAATCCCTCTGAAGTATGAGCACAAGACCTAGAGTCAGCCATCAGGAGTCCCTACTATGTTCTGACTCCAGAGCAAGGTATATAAGCAGGGCTATGGTGGGGGCAGCAGCCAATGTCCACTACCACAGTGCTCACAATTTCCAAGGTCAAGTAGGCAGCATCCTTCCTTTTCATATTATTTTGGCCAGCACCAAGCCTAATTCATGGACTTATCTTTTCCAACCCCCAAACTTTGCTTTATTTTCCTTTATAGCAAGTTTCCCCGTTTAACATACCATATATTTGTTTAGTGCCTGTCTCCCCTCATAGAATTAAAAACTTCCTGAAAGCAGGACTTTACTTTGTTCCCTGCTCTATTCCCAGAGCCCAGAGTGGGGCATATGGTAGACACCCAAAGTACATCTGTTGAATAAGGGAAGGAGTGAATGAATTCTTCCAAATAAATACCAACTTCTGTTTAAGTTTAACTAGAATTCCCTTCTGTTTGTGAAGACAAAATACTGGCTTAGTGCATTCCATCTTTTTAAGAAATAAATACACAGATCATTTAAAGCAGCACCATGCCCACCAAATCAAAAGTAAAATTATAAACCATTGAGTAAAACAGCAAAGCAACAAGGTCAAAGTCTATAAGTCCCTGATTTGGTACCATGTAGATCAGACTTAGTAATTAAAAGATCAGACAAAATAATGATTTTCCAATTTATATTATGAAAAGAATATTCCAATCTGTCTGAGTTTCCCAGGCTGCTAAAACAAATGCTACACAATGGGTTGGCTTAACGACAGGACTTTATTGGTTCACAGTTTCAGAGGTTAGAAGGCTTGCTTTCTCCCGGGGCCCATGGCATTCTGGCTGGGTGGTAATCCTTGGGTTCTTTGGCTTTCCCATCACATGGTGATATCCTTGCCTTTCCCCATGGTGTTCTCTTTTATAAGGCTTCCAGTAAAAGGATTCAGACCCATCCTGTTTTAGACGGCCATACCTTAACTAAAAATAACATCTTCAATAGGTCCTATTATAATGGATTAATACCTACAGGAATAGGATTAAGAGTAAGAAGCAATGCCTCAATTTATGTTCATCAATTGTAAAAAATGTACCACACTAATGAAAGGTGTTGTTAATGTGGGAAAGTGTGGGAGGGGGAGGGGATGCTGTATATGGGAATCCCCTATATTTTATAATATTTATATTATATTAATGCAATCTAAAGCTTCTTTAAAAATAAAAAAAATTAATTTAAAATTTTTAAAGAGTAAGAGCTTGTTTTTTCTGAAGTACACAACTCAATCTGCCCGTTTCCCTAATTACTAGGTGACACTGTTTCTATGATGTAGGCTTGATGTTCAAAAACAGCTATGAGGGAGTCAAGACTTTTTACCAAAAAGGTAAAACTTTCTAATGAATTAGAATTATCCTTTTCCCCAACCATTTCTTTCTTTTGTAATACTAACTTCGTTTTATAAAATATAATGTAATATTAAATAAATATCTATTCACGTATACAATAAAATAGTCAAAAAGAGAAGATTTTTTCTTCAGCTATGCTATTGTCCATATAATATTTGTGCAGAAATGGGCTTTTAGCAATTGTTTTTTTTTAAATAAATACCTTAATGAAATTAGAGCTTATCTTATAGGTAAATCAGATGGCAGCAAATTTAGATAGATCTGGTTCATATATTAAAAGATGATCCAAAATTATGAAAGAATTTCACATAAAAATTATTTTCAATGCCCCTTCAGAAACAAAATTGACAGCCACGTCACATTAAAATGTTTTAATTTGGAAGATTGTAGCAAATAGATTTATTTTCCTTTGCCACATTGCATTTGGCCCTGGGAAGTATTTTTGTGGCAGCACTAAGGTGTGGATGCAAAAATATATCCATGATATATTATCAATGATTTTCTCTGATTAGTGAAGAAAATCATTAAGTAATAAATGAGAATGAAATTCATGGTTTGAATTTCAAAAATTCCAGGAATTTCTTATAATCCCATATATTTTACAAGTACTAAAATGGTAGGTTCATATTGTCTAACATTCAGTTATCAGGAAAAAGTTCCATGGTCAAATATTCTTGGAAAAGTCTGGGCTATTCAAAGTCCACCGGTTTCTTTCCTGTGGATCTCCAAGAAGTGATAGACAGCACATGATACTGCCCAAGCTTATTTCACCACAGAGCTTTTTCTTCCCTTTTTATGGAATTTTCCCTTGAAACATGGTTTGGATGCAAATTTCTTGTTTGTTCCTTGAATCTCAGTTGGAATTAATTGATTAGTGGGTTTAATGAGTCTAAGCAGGTCTCATTTATGGCTAAGATTTATACCCCCCAGAAAACAGCTCATTTTCTGGATAGCCATGTCAATTTACTTTTTTCCAGAGTCCTCAGTTGAAAGATATTAACCACTATTAATTCTGAAAAGTTATTCCTATTTATCCTGCTTATCAATGTCCATGTGTTTCTTGCATCATTAGGGTTTCATGTAGTCTAGTTTTTTGCATCTTTCAGTAAAGCTACAACTTAATTTTTTAGGTATTCATGCCTTTACATAGCTCCAAAAGCAGTAGCTTTTTCTTTTCTCTTTTCTCTTCTTTGTCAACATTCTTCCACCTACCACTTTACTCATCCTGACATTGATCTTCCTTCATCCTCATAGAATCATTTTGTCCTGTCTACCTTCTTCTCTTCTTCTACCTTGTCTTAACATATTCAAAACTTTTGGAGGTAGCATATCATAATATAAAAGAAAAAGAAACCGCTGCTCTAAAAGTAAGGTGAATCCTTTTTATGATCAATTCTGGTTCTGAGGAGAGAGTATGACATAGTGAAAAGGTAGGATCATTCTGGGTTCAATTCTTGAAAATTACCAGCGAGTGAATTTTATGAAGGTTTTTCTTAGCCTTATTGAACCTTAATTTTCTTATCCGTGAAATAGAGAAAATAAAATACAAATGTAGTTTTATGGTATAGAATATATAGATAATGCCTTGGAAAATAAAAATTGCCAATAAATTTTAATTACCCTCACCTATTTCCTGGAGGCAATAAATATTTTTGGCCCTGGACACATTACTTTGGTCTATTTACCTCATCCACCAGCAAAAGGGTTAAACCAGATGATGTTAAAGGCCCTGGAATTTCTAGCACCCTGTGATTGTTTGTGAGGTTAAGGAATTCCTTTCACCTCCAGCCACATGCTCAGCAGAAAGGTAAACACAGCATGCGCCCTGGAGGTCACCAGAGCAATCCCCTGCGTGCCCCTACTTGGTGTGTCATGATGAATTGTAGCCTTTTATGGGTGGACTTTGCTAAAAACTCCACTTATTAACAACCACAGGAATAGTTTACTTGTGTTTCCTCTTGTTTATCCTAGGCCACATATGTTACCCACAAGCCAGGGATTTCCGGAGGTTTTAAGAGTAAACGTATTCCAGCAAAATTTCAGTTCATTAGTTTCTGTGAACATTGGTCAAAGACATTCTGGATGCCAGCCTTATAAATCATATATAAATCATAGAAGAGTGGCTCTTCTATCTCCAGTTAAGGGGGTTTCTACCATTTAACACTTCTTTAATGGAATGACCATCTCTACAGTTCTCTCTTCATTGTAGTATCAAAATTAAAAGTTATATGTATAAATCACTGAAATAAAACTGACTTCATTGGGGTTGTTGATATTTCTTTTCTTTTGTACCTCATCCAATGGAATAGATAAATATAAATCTAAGATTGCTTTTATTACTATACTTTTCTCTAAAACTATTGCCCAAAATGATAACTCTTAAGCATTAAGTGACTGAGATGTTCTCTAATGTCCCATATGATAGCTATTGACTGTTTAATACAGCCCTGAAAATTACATGGAAAAGTAAACCAAACCAACTAGCTAAGATATATTAAAGTAACGTTGTATGTCTGACAAATCCACTCAAGCTAAAAATAATTAGCATTAAACCAATACACTCAATCTATTTACATAATTGTTCTAATCTTTTAGAAATCTGATTTACACTCCCTCTTCACTCTTTTTTCCACTACACATATCATAGTTAATAGGTTTTTAATTATATTGTAAGCAGACAGTGTTTCTAAAAAGGGTTGAAAACTGCTTATTATTAATGATATCTAATATTTGAGCATTTGCTGTGAGCATTTGCACTTGCACTCTCATTGGATCCTTTGATAACAATTTCTATTTTATAATCAAAGAAGCTAAAAATTCAAAAAGGCAGTGTCACTTGCCCAAGATCACTCAGCTAATAAGGGGTAGAACTGAAATAACCCAGGTCATCTGATTCCAATGTTAATGTTCCTGTTACAACATTCCACAGTCTTTCATTTCATCACATCATAATCATAAAAAGACATCTAAAATGTTTTTAATTTACTTCTAATAATTTTGGACTCCCTATATTGTTCAAATTTTTTTAAAAAAAGTTCTAAAGAAAGCATGATCTAAAAAGGACTTTAAGAAATATCATCCTGTATTTTGTACCTATATTTTTTTAAAGTGAGAAGCCATGTTTTGTTTATCTTGTCTCTTGTTAAAATTCATTTTCCATTTTTGTCAATCTTTGATAGCATAACCAGAGTTATTCTTTCAAGGAGATAGAGAAAGTAAGCTATGTGTATGATGGTATTTGAAAAGACCTCCCCAGCCTCCAGAATATCTTTTCCACTGCCTATTATTTCATTATTTGACATACAGTCTCCTGTAAATGCAACATCATAAGGAATGAGTCACACATGCAATTATTATCAACTAATACTTTAGGATAGGATAGCAGATATCAGTTAGCAAACCTGATGAGATCACAAGCCCAAAGAGAAATAGGGATTAGGGTTTTATTTATTTTGTTCTTGTGTGTTTGTGGATGAGAGAAAGGGTTCAGAGCATTATTTGGAGGTTAGAGGAAGGAAAAAATATAACCTTGAGGAACTGAAATGGAATACTCAGTCTAAAGGTCCCCTACTTCATTATTTGCCTGGAGTCAAGCTGTTCTAAATTGAGTACCTTTTACAGAGCATTAACGTTATTAGGTGATCATGAGAAATCTTGAGGCTGACTTCCACACTACCAAATGCACTAATACAATCTCCTTAGCTCTCTCTTTGACCCCTGCTTTTCTGCACAAAGCTTGAGGCCTCGTATGGCCAAATGAGGCATTGGGTATTATGTAAAACTTTTCACTGGTAACAGGTCAATGGACCTTCGATAAAAGAAAGTGCTCAGGATACTCAACTTTTCTATCTTGTGCTTTAAAAAAGAGAAGAGCCTCATGTCTTTCTATATGCTCTTCGAATTGCCTATCACACATGGCAATTTCCACTGTAGCTGGAGTTTGGAGTATTGCACAAACTCAAGGCTTTTCTTCTATCTACATCTCATATGTGACAAATAATTTACAGCATGAAATTTGCCACTGGGGCTTCCATCTATTTTCTTTTTAATCAGGCCTTGCTATCCTTCAAACCCTCAATAAAAATGCAACTTTCATCTGCATTTCAAATTGAGGTGAAAGTAAAAATTTAAACATCTTCATTTTTTTCTAGATATTGATCACTCTCTGTGTGCTCCTTAAACAGCAAGACATACTTCCTGCTGCCTACTTTTCCGAATGATTTCTTAGAAAAACCATAAGAAAAGAATAACTTGTTATTAGCACATCTACAACTCATGTAATTTATAGCTCTATCTACCTATTCAGGATTGAAATGGAGTTTCCATGTAGCTTGAGAAAACATGACAAAAGAGTTTTCTAACTGTGTCAGCTACAATCATACAGGTATGTATAAAGAAAATGATCTCTTAGTTTCCACCAGAATCTGGAGGGTTGAATTATTGAAAAGTAAGAATTCAGTAAGAACATAGTCATACATATGTATATAATACCATAGCTCATCCAAGGGCATTAAAAATAAAAAATAATTTAAAAAAACAATTACAATCCAATCTGTTTAAGTTATTTAAAAAAATACTTGCTGGATCTGGAAATGGCTACAACATTGTGTGCATGTATTTGTATGTTGTGTGATGTATGTGTGTGTATGTGCATGGGGGTATGCACTAGATTTTCTTCTATGAAATTTAACTTTAGAAAAAGCAATCAGATCCTGCTGGGTAGCTAAATGAATCAACCTGTCTAAATTATTTTTTACAAGAACTTTATCTACATTCCACCATCTTGAAACTATTGTAAAAACACTCACCAAAAAATAAAATTAATCCCCAGTGGACTATAAAAATTGCTGTTAATAATGCTAATCTGAACTTAAGGCTTCAAGTATAGCATATCTGTCAAATAAAGGAAAGAGACAGTGAGGAGGGGAAGCAAGGACAGGCTGGAAACAAGGAGTGCACTTTCAGATTCAACAGGTACAAATTGCACATGGGATCATTAGCAAAATAAATTATTTCCTGCCCTTCTGTAATTTTTCACAATCTGTGTGGCAAAGATTTCACTACTGACACCATCAACATATTCTTAGCATCTGTAGCCATTTACTGTGGCCTAGTGAGTTAAGGAGTCCTTTTCTCCAAATAACCAATGACCAGTTTCTGCATAATGAAAAACACCTTCTGCTTTCCCAAGTGTACAATGGAATTAGGAAAACAGAATTGGTCTAAATGCTGCATTCATTTAACAAGGTGGTTATACAGAGAGCAAGTGTTTATGAAATCTTTTCTTATTTTCAAAGTTCTGGCTCAATTTACACCCAAATAAAGTCTAAACTGTTCCACCAGGAAAACATTTCACAAATGATATTCTTCCCTGAACCTCCCCAAGCACAGAGAAACACACCCACACACATGTTTATCCTTCTCTCTATATCCCTGTTTTCCTCAATGAATGAGGCATTCTAATCAATGTGTTATTGTTGTTTTATTCAAAGTAATAAGGAGTATAAAGTCATTTTCTGAGGGAAAAATATTAGAATGAAATTACTAACACTTGAGAGTAGCCTGAAGCTACCTAGAGGTACATCCTATAAAAATCTATGTATTTTGAATCCTGACTATTTATAAGTAGACTATTCTGAGTAATGTCAATTTGGAGCTCAAGAGAGAACCACAAATATGCTCGTAGATAGTTTCTCTAGACTCATACTGAAAAATGGCCTTTCAGAGTATGTTCTTTGAAAGAGCTCATTGTACCAACATAGCACAATCTCTTTAGAACAAGACAAAAAGTAAAATATAAAAAATAACCCAACAGAAGGGCCTCACGGAACCCTGGTTAAGAACCCCAGCTAACTCTCATGGTCATGAAAAACCCATGGACTAAAAGGTCACCTAACATCACTAACTTGTAGAGTTGGAGGAGCCTTTAAGGAGCATTTAGTAGACCCTTCTTGTTTGTTAGTGATGAGGACATTGACAGTCAGGGTTAAATAACTTCTTCAAAATTAAATATTGCACAAGTAGCAGAACCAGAATTGGAACTCCAGCCTTCTATGCCCAGTCGTGAATATTCTGTCCTTTCCTGTGCTGTCCCTTACTCAGATCTCAAGGCAGCTCAGTTGTTCAGCTTTAATCTGAGCTTCCTTAGAATGGTGAAAGTAGAAATGAAAATTTCACTATAAAACTAACACTGGTTTGCACAAATAATTACTCAAATGCATAGGTTGGTAAAGATGATGATTCCAGACAACAAGGGTAATATAATATTCTTAAGAAGAAAAGGACCCTAAAGTATTTGAATGGTGGCATACTTCTATCCAAAATTGAAATGAGTAGAATATTGGCCATGATAACTGATATTTCTCTTGGCTGCCCAAAGCCAACTCCCTTATCCTTGCTTGATTAAAAAGACCTCCTAGAGATTTGATATGTGACAAAATAAAACGGAAACGTTATTCCTTCAAGGTGTCCAGCACAAGGTAACCTTTTGAAGAGAGGGAATTTGAGAAAAACTAAAATCTAAAGCTGCTCTGCTTGCCATCACCTCAGCTGATTTGAACAAACGTGTATCATCTTGAACTATCTGTTCCCAGGGAGTGAATGGAAACACCTTACTCTCACTATTAAAGTAACCAGTTATGTATGGGAGCCTTAGACAAACGGTGACATCCCCCTCTGCTGTGCCATCAAGCACATGCTGTCCCACTGTACTTCCATGGCAGAAGCTGTCACATTATGGGAAACATTATCTTAGTATCTGACAGCCTGTTTGGGGGAAAGAGTACAGAGGTCACAGTCTTCACCTAGAGTTCAAATATTTCTCTGTGAGATTAACAATTCTGACCGAACCGTCAATATTCTATATATTTTTCCTTATTTCAGGTTTTTTCAATAAGTTATGCCTGGGGCTAAAACAAGACCCAATTTGTGAGAATTTTCTTCTGCCATTAATAACCTCTTCTTTTTCAACAAAGAGTTACAGATGACTGGAAAATCTGGTTCAATGATACCCTTGAAGACGATTAAGGCAAGAGTAGAAAGCCTGCCTGGTGACCATCTCTATAGATGTAATTAAGAGGGATGGGGTTTGAATGAACATGTCCTAATCAATGCTCAGACAAACAATTCTTTGTTTTAGCCACAGAAAGATGGGCACTTCGTGAAATATGAAAATACATGAGTGAAATGTGATCCACCAAATGAAGTTAGATTTTTTTAATATTGAGACTAATTTTAGTTTATTTCTTCAACAGGTTAGGTCAACAACTAGAGAAATTGAAAGAAGAAGCTGGGAAAACTTGTAAGAAATCCAAATTAAATAGGCTCCATACAATAAAAAAGTGTAACACCTTTTTTGTGTGTAATTTTTCCATTACTCCCTTTATTACATATTATTATGAAGACACTTTCACTCTCACTAATTTGTGTTTAAGATGGGAAAGTTTGTATTTATGTCAATTTTAATAATAGATTGATTACATATATTAGCATGGGATAGACCTGGTAATTTTAGAGCTCGTAGAAAAGACACATAATAGAGGTCAATCCCATTACAGCAAATATTTTTCAGATAGGATCTTCCAAAAAATCTAACATCTTAAATAGAACCTGAATATGTTATTTTTGGGCTTTTTGTTTGTTTGTTTGTTTGTTTGTTTTATATTACTTAATTGTGATTGGATTATAGGATTTTACCCTGTGCAGCAGTTTTTGAAGACCTACAAGATCCAAAACACTGTGCTAAGGGTTGGGAGTGAATTTGGAGAGTGGATTACAAAGGAATATGCTGTGATCCTTCAAAGGTGTTTGATGGCTGAGGCAGAATGTGCTTGGACAGGAGGGAAGCAGAGGAATAAAGAAAAGGAAATGCAAAAATGCCCTGAATATAGAATTTGCCTATAGAAGTATGGTCTTTCTAAGTTTCTTTCACATCTTGGCCAGCAAAGTTGTCAGCCTTGAAGAGTCTCATCCCAGTCTGAAAGCCACAGAATAGACTGGATAGATGGGCAGCCCTGCTGCTGGGATAAGGTTGCTTGCTAGCCTGTCTCCAGATCAGATTGGTGTAGGGGGTGGTTTTATTATTTCTCCTTATGGGTGTCAGGTGGGCAGAATTGCATTGGCCACAATCTTACATGTATTTATTTGCCTATTGTTCAATGGCTTAAAATCCCATTTCTGTGATTTGACATAAAATTCTTGGCTGTGATTAGAAGGCCTGAGAAGAAAATCAGCATTCAATAGGGACAATAATAGTGTTAAGCAGAACTAGGATAGGGTTGCCAAATTTAGAAAATAAAAATACAGGGTGTACAGTTACATAATAAACAATGAATAATTATTTAGTGGAAATATGTCCCACACAATATATTGTACTTCCTTATATTAAAACATTATTTGCTGTTTACCTAAAATTCAAATTTAACTGATTGCCCTGGATTTTATGTAACAACCCTAGTTTAGGGTTTCAGAAAGTTTAAAACAGCATTCTACTTCTCATTCCTTGCATTTTTAAAATATAAAATGTGAAAGAATTTCTTTATATTATATTCAACAATGTAATTATGCCAAACATAGCATAATCCCAGAGTACCCAAAGCACAAAAAAAAAAGAACTAGAAAATTAGATGAAGTTAAACGTTTTCTGTTTCCAAAATTTTTCCTACATAATTAAAAACTATGATTCTTACAAGAGTTCAAAACTTTTAAAAAATAGCTTACAAGTTTCTTAATCACACCTGCATGATTTTGCTTTGAGATCCAAAATCTATTCAATTTAATTAAAGAGATTCTTAAAACTATTATTAAGCTTGAAATAGAAACACTATGCAATACATTAAACAAATTACAGTCTATACAGCAAAGATAACTAAAATGTCAATTTAATACTATCATCCTAAAAGTCAGATCAAATCATTAGTTTTGAGACATGTACCCCCGAAAATCACCTTGGTGAAACAATGGAACTTAATAAATATAGATACTCTTGATATTATGTCAGGATTGCTAAGGCCCCAATATCCACTACTAATACCAAAACAGAAAAACACCAAATAGAACTGCTTGCTATTTGTAAGAAGAAGGGAGGAGGTAAAACAAAGCAAAAATTTAAAATATGAAAAAAAATCTATGAAAAAAATAAACATTTCTGCATTAAGGTAAAAATGTTCTGTAAAAAGATTCCAACTCTTGTATCTACAACACACCAATGCCGATAGACTCTTATTTTGGATACCATCTCTTCTCCAGGCAAGCAACTCTTACATTTGCCTGATTTACTACCTAAAACAAGGCTAAGAAGGGAGAAATGGCATTATCTAGATCTCCAAATGTCAGGATGACAAATGTTATTTCTTTATTTCAAAGGACAAATCATTGATGCAGAGAATAACAAAACTTCGAAAACGCTCTGCTATGGGATCCTGAAAGGAAATTAAAGTAAAATAGTAAATCCTATCTTGAAGTAAAAGCCCGTAGCACAGTACTAACCTGAGATACAAAGTGAAGTCAGTAGGACACTCAAACAGAAGGTGGAGAAAAGATTTTTCCTTCTTAGCAGCTAGTTCTTAGATGTGGCGTATTCTCCCCATGAGTGAAATGTAAGTTAGAGGGGTATAGTTTTAGCCAGGAACTTTTCTAGAATGAGGCTATTAATTTCCAAATACAAAACACTACTTACTTGTGTGGCTTAACCTCTGGCAAGCTATTTAACTACCTTTGCCTCAGTTTCTTAAACTTCAAGTGAAGATAAAGAAATTTGTTATGAGGATTAAATGAATTAATATTTTTAAGATGCTAACAATGGCTTTTGGCACATAGAATGCACTAAAACATGTTTGCTGTTTCAAGGAGTCTTGGGGATGAGGAACCCTAAGGGGCCAGTGGGCCTGGTTATTGAAATAAAAATAATCATCATCATATGGACTAACTTGGTATATCACTTTATCATGTATTCATATATATTACCTCATTTAATCCATCTGACCTCCTTGTGAGACACATCTTATTGATCCCATTTTATCAACCAGAGCACTAAAGGGCTATGCAGTGAAGAGGTCTTCCCAAGATCACATGACCAACACATGTCACCTGTGAATGATAGTCAGCAGCAGCTGGTTTGTTTGTTTTTTAAACTTTTATTAAATTTTGAATGCACTTTTAATTTGTTTATTAACCATGTTCCACACCTTGCTTGACCTACTTTTTTCTCCTTTCTATTCCCACTGGGGCTACAGGAAACAGGCAGGATAAGGAAAAGAGATAAAATGTAAATTCAAACATACCAAGTTTTAGCATTTGACATTGGAAGAGTCACAAAATCATAACAGAAATGTTGGGGAACTTTTCTAAATTAATTTAAGCAACAGAAATAGCTCCTTCTTCCCCTCTGTCAGTCATCTTTCTACCACAGCATAATTACAGTTTTCTCCCATGAATAGCAGTTTTTAAAATAATTTATATAACTGTGTACAGCTCAACTCTGAGTTCAAATGAAAATTTTGATAAATGCAAGTAATTGATGTTATTTTACAGGGTCCCCAAGGATTATCATTGGTTTAGGGTAAACAGTCTAAGATTTTCTACTACATCCTAAATAATCAGAGATGACAGTGCTTAAATGGAACAGGTTAATAGGTCACTTCAGGATGAGGCAAATAGCCTAGGTGAAGCCTAAGAAAATTGTCAGCAAAGGCTCAGGCAATCCAAAGAATTCCATTACGGCAATCAAATGAGCAAAAGAGAGTGAGATAAGAAACTATTATCTGCTCATCTATAAATATTAATGAACTCCCAAAATGTGCCAGGTACTAAGAATTTCAGGTTCTGAAGGGAGAAAATAAAGACCTACTCCTACTTCATGGGACTGGATCTAGGCTGGGGAGTCAGATAGAGTGTTTCTTTACAGGTGATGACTACACTGAGCTATGAAGTGAAATTAAATATGCAAAAATTAGAGATGACAATATTCAAAAAACTGTCAAAAGGGATGGAAAGTGACTGGAACAGAAGGAACAAGTGGAAGCATAATGGCAGATGAGGCTGGAGAGGTAGGCAGGAATAAGAGCACTCATGGCCCATTAAGTCACATTAATGGCTTTTTTAAAAATTCCAAGAGCACTAGAGAGTTTTGATCAAAAGCAGTTGTATGAAAGGAGCTCGAGTGACATTATCAGCCTTTGGAAAGATTGTTCTAGCAATTGTGTGGATGGACTAGAGAGAAGGTTATTGCAGCAAAGCAAGTGAGAGATGGTGATAGCTTGGAGTAGAATGGATGAATTGGAAGGAACAGGTTTTATATAAGAAGCTAAATTGGTATTATTCAGTGATAGATTGGATAAAGACTTATTTGATGATGTATACCTAGCACTAAGAATGGTGCCTGCTACATAATAGCACTTAATATTTGTGAAATAACTGTTGAATGAGTACATATGGGAACAAGGGAAATAAAGTGTCAAGCATGAGTCCAGTGATTCCAGATGGTATACCTTGGAGGAATGGTGATACCATTCAGAAATAGAATACCCAAGAAGAAGGCCAGATTTGGGGTAAGAGCTCACAAGTTCATTTTTAGTCTAGTGGATATTGAGATGTCTTTAATTCACTTAAAAGGCAGGTCAAGACAGTGGATAACCTGGAGCCATGAGGAAAGGTCTGGCCTAAAGGTAGAAATTTGTTAGTCATTTATTTATAGGCAGTGATTGAAGCTTTCGGCATAAATGCTATTGCCTAGGTAGAGACTACAGAGTAAGAAGATGAACAGATCCAGGACCAAACTTTGAGAAACTCTATTACCACAGGAAAAAAGTAGTGGAGAATGAGTCTGCACAGGAGACGCACACACAGAGACAAAGAGGCACAAAGAGCAAAGGTCTGTATCATGGAAGCAAGCTTAGAGACTGTTTCAAGAAGAAGGCAGCGACCAGTAGTGTTGAATGTAATTCAGGAATCACATATGTGAGACCAAAAAACATCCACTGGGTTTTGCAATATAAAACTCATTAGTGAGTTTAGAGTGAGTTGTTTCAGTGGAGTGATAAACCAGAAGCCAAATTAAATTGAGTGATTGAGTGGGCATTAAGTGAGGAAATGAGAGGATACATATAAACAAGTAGAGAAGAAAAATAGTAATAGTAGCTGAATAAGAATGAGAGAGGAGTCAAATCACGAGGATATAGGTCAAAAAGAAGCATTCAGTTGACAAGAAGGAATCGATTATAAAACAAAGAGAAGAGATAATCAAATGTGAGTTTCCTGAGAAAACTCAAACTCTGAGTAAAGCCAGTGTCAGAAATACTCACAGCAGTTTTTCCGTGGTTTTTTTTTTTTTTTTTTTTTAGCAGATTTTGGGTATCAAAATATAATGGCAGACAGACTGGCCAAGAAAACACCTAGAAAATGACCAAAATAAATCTCTCCTGGAAAAACTTGTATCAGATTAGAAAATATCCTTTGATATGATTTGCTCCATTAGGAAAAACAAAACCATAGACTTATAGACCATTTCCATACATTTTTCATGTGGGTGGAATGTAAGAAAGAGGGAGAATAATTCTTTAAAAAATATATCCATAGATAACGTGCCCAGTGTTCCAAATATAGAGAAAATCAACTTAGTAGTAGTTGGGATATACAGGGTCATTTGGATAAATTTATCTCATTATTATAGATTATCTTAAATAGTTCCTTCAGTGCATATGAATCTATCCTGTAAATAAGCAATGGTAAATTCACCACATAGAAAAACTAAGAGTTGTTGCTATTAAATTAATACAATTGATTAAGCATATAAATCCAGTTGCCTTACAGTTTTTGCCAATGGTTGAAAAATACACTATCACCCACTACCCCCTGCCACACATATACACATACACACATTCAGATCATAGTAGTCACCAACTGATGTACACAAGACAAAGCTGTAGGCCCTACTCTATACCATTAAGCCTTGTCAAAATCTCAGCGGTAGATGACATCATCTAGATGGCGAATAAGACAACCCAGGGAAAGTTACCCCTCAGAGACACCAAACTAAAAGAATAAATACCACTTGCTTAGAAGTCTGGATTATGATAAAGACTGGATAAAGACTCCACAAATGCTGAATCAAATTTTTAAAAACACACACAGAAAAGAAAGTAGGAGACTTGCAACTCAGACCTGCCAGTCCAGACCCCTCCCTCACACTCAGTTCTATGCAGCTTGAATCACAAAGCAGCAGCTCTCTGGCCTGGGCAACTCCTGCCATGGTCACAGATCACAAAGTCACTTATGGCAGCAACTTAAAGCCTCATACTCATTCAGGCATAGACCAAGGCCACATGGACCCAGGGCAAGGCCCTAGTAGTTGGCAAGTGTCTACATACAAAACAACCCCCAGGAAGCTAAAGAGACCCATGGAAGAACTATTGGCAAGTGGTGCACACACCCAACCCAGTCTCTAATTGCTGAAGCACCCTAACAAAATAATGGGCATTTTGGAGCACTGACTCTGTCTGGCTCCCTGAGGTGGGATACCCTAATGTGAAAGTTACCAGAGGCAGAAAAGTCACAGAGACAAAGGGGAAAACGGAGCTGTTGTAAGGTAAACAGCCCAGTAGTGAAAGCTGTAGGGAAAAAATGGCACTGAGTGTGGGAGAGAAGTTGAGAAACTCATAGCCACTGGGGAGGAAAATTTGCACAAAAACAAACAAAACAGCTGAGGACTTAGGGAGAATTAATAGAGGAAAGGAAATATTCTCCTGGAGGTGAAACAGCTGCACATAATAGGGCATTCTTAAAAGTTACACCACATGTCCAAGTCAAGAGACAGATGCAGAATACCTGAGAAAATCTGAACAGTTAAACATTTCTCACTCTAAAGCTTCAGTGAAAGTTGGACCAAGTGCTAAAGAAGAGCCTTGGCATGCAGTAAAACTATAATAAAACTGAGACAAGAGGAAGAAACTAACTTTCAGAGTTAGCACAACAAAATAATAAAATGCGCAGACATCAGCAAAATATCGCAAGCCATACTAAGAAATAGGAAGATACGGCTCATTCAATGGAATGAATTAAAACTTTGGAGGAAGCACATACATTGAAACTACTCATCAAAGACGTTCAAACAAATTTCCTAAATCAGCTGAAGGAGTTGAAGGATATATGAATAAAAATGAACTAACTATGGATATAGAGTTAAAGGATTCTAAGAAGAGGTAATGTGTGAACAAAAAGAAAATAGAATGTTTAAAAAGGAACATAACAGGACTTATAGAGATGAAAAGAAAAATAATGGAAATTAAAAATACACTAGAGGCATACAACAGCAGATTTGAACAAGCAGAAGAAAGAACTACAACACAGCACAAAGTCATACAGTCAGAAGAACAGATAGAGGAAAGAATACAAAGAATTGAGCAAAGCCCAAAGGACCTAAGGAACATTATGATGGCTAGGCTAATGTGTCAACTTGGCCAGGTAATAGTGTCTACTTGTTTGGTCAGGCAAGCACTGGGATAATTACAAAGCAAGGACATTTCATGGAATTTAATTATCAGTGAGTTGATTGCATCTACCATCAACTGAGGAGATTGCCTTCAACAATGATTGATGTCTCATCCAATCATTTGAAGGACTTAAAATGAGAAGTGATTTCAGCATTCAGAAAGAGAATTCCCATAATTATTTCAGACAGCCAGTTTCTCCTGAGGAACTAATCCACGGCCTTCATCAGAATTTCTGGCTTGCAGCCTGCCCTATGGAATTTGGATTTGTGCATCCCCACAATCAAGTGAGATAATTCCACAAAATCTCATAATATTTACATATATCTCCTGTTGGTTCTGTTTCCCTAGAGAACCCTAAGTAATACAAACATCATGAAGCATACCAACATACACATCACAAGAATCATAGGAGAAGAGAAGGAAAAGGGGGCAGAAAAAATATTTGAGAAAATAATGGATGAAAATGCCCCAACTCTTACAACATAAATATATATGGCCAAAAAGCACATGCTCCAAACAGGATAAGACCCAACAGATTTACTTCAAAGCATGTACTAACCAAAATGTCAAATGCCACATATAAGGAGAGAATTCTGTAAGCAGAAAGAGAAAAGTGATTGTTCACATACAAGGGATCCTCAATGAGACTGTCAATTTCTCATCAGACACCATGGAGGCAAGAAGGCTGTAGCATGACATATATAAGGTACTGTGACAGTTTGAAGTTCTTTTCTGAATCCCACAAAGAAAATGACTATGCTCTTGAACTAATCCTTATATATGGGAAGCCTGGAAGCTGGTTCTCAACTGCTTAAGCCATATGTGCTCCCCCCGGGTCCTTTTGATTGGACTATGTCAGTGAGGCATGACTCAAATTAGATCTCCATCCTCTTACTGGAGCTTTATATAAATGAATACACAGAGAAAGACACACACAGGAAAAGGGAGCTCTGCCATTTTGACCCGGTCATGTGAGAGAGAGGACTCCAGGTTTGCCTACAGATGCAGAAAGCTCTGTGGCAAACTGAAAGAGAAAGAGTGTAATCCACATTTCTTTATCTAGTGACACAGTCTTTGAAAAAAGAGGAAATGTTTAAGACATTAGCAGATTTTTAAAATGAAAGAATTTGTCACCAAAAGACTTACCCTACAAGAAATGCTAAAGGAAGTTTTTCAAATTGAAAGGAAAGGGTAGGAGAGAGTGGCTTGGAGCAGTATGAAGAAGTGAAGATCTTCAGTAAAGGTAACAGCATTAGTAAACGCAAAACCCAAAATTACTGTATCCTCAGCACATAACTCTACTCTTTATTTCCTATAAGAGTTTGAATACAATTGAATAAAAAATAAGCATACTTCCTTATAATAGATGCACCAAATATAAAGAGGTAATGTGAGACAAAACAACAACAACAACAATACAGCCCATCTGCCATCCTATGGGAGGGGGAAAGAGACAAGATGGCAGAGGTCAACAGTGATGACTTGCTCTACCCCAGCACGGTTGTCATTGACAAGGTCTGTAACGATGATGTGCAGGATTGACTTTTCTATACTGAACTTGCCTGAGAAAGAAGCCTGGAGAGCTTAGCTGAGAAAGAAGTGTCAGGAATGTCTCTTTCCCAGGGACTGTTGACATTCTGTGATGTGGCCATAGAATTCTCTCAAGAGGAATGGAAATGCCTAGACCATGAGCAGAAGGCTTTGTACAGGGACATGATGTTGAAGAATCACATGTACTTGGCTTCCCTGGATATTGCTCCAAAATATGCAATCAAGGATTTATTACCAAAAAACTACATTAATAAGGGAGAGTTATGCCAACCAGTGATATTGAAATGCCATGAAATCCATAGCATTGAGGATTTTCACTTCAGGGAAGTCTGAGGAAGTATGCATGAATTTGGGATAAATGAGGACATGGCAAAAGAAATTGTAAAGGAGTGCCTAGGACCCAAAACAAAAGTGTCACCTGTAGGAGAGACCAACAACACATCAAATCCTGTAATAATTTCCCACTAAAGAAGAGGGTTTTTGTTAGAAAAGGTGCATATCAATATTTCAGACACAGGAAGCCATTTTTCAGGAATTCATTGAAGCTAAAAAATAACATAGGCTATGCAGAGAACAAGGATGTCAAATATTTTGAAAATAGATTTGGATTTCAGTCATATTTGACTGAAATGAAGAGATTTCAAACTGAAGAGAAAATTTATAAATGTAATCACGCTGGAAAGTCTATCAAAATTTGTTTCTCAGTTTCACCACTTTAAAGATTTCCTCCTAGTGTCAAAACCAACATTTGCAATAAATATGGGAAGGTTTTCATGCCTCAGTCACTGTTTACAACAGCAGAAAACTCAGAGTAGAGAAAAACCTTACAAATGTGATGAATGAGGGAAGGCTTTTAGCCATTACTCAAGCCTTACTAATCATCAGAGAATTGAGCCATTACTCAATCCTTACTAATCATCAGAGCAGAGACCTTACAAATGTAATGAATGTGGCAAAGCCTTTAAACAGGTCTCAAAGCTCTTGACACATCAAAGAATCCATACCAGGGAGAAACCATATAAATGTAATGTATGTGGCAAGACCTATACACATAATTCAAACCTTGTAAGTTATTGTAGAATTCATACTAGAGAGAAACCTTACAAATGTAATGAATGTGGTAAAGCTTTTACCAAAAGTTTATACCTTTTATGTCACAAAAGAATTTATACGAGAGAGAAACCTTCCAAATGCAGTGAATATGGTAAAGCTTTTATGAAACGTACACACTTTTGGGATCTCAAGAGAACTCATACTGGAGAGAAACAATGTGCAAATTGCAACAAATGTGTTGCATGTGGCAAGGCCTTTAGGCAATGTTCTGGCCTCAAGAGCTACGAAAGAATGCACACTGGAGAGAAAACTTATGAATGTTAATGTCTGTGGCAAATCCTTTAACGATTCTTCAAAACTTTCTCTGCATCAGAATACACCTTGTGGAGAGAAACCACACATATGTAATGTGTGTGGCAGGGCTTTTACCCATAGTTCAAGCCTTGTGAAACAACAGAAAATTCATATTGGGGAGAAACCTTACAAGTGTAATGAATGTGGCAAAGCCTATACCCAATTTGCTAACCTCGATAGACATCACAAAATACATACTAAAAAAGAAAGATTGTGAATCTAAAATACAAAACACTGCTTTTTGTTTGTTTGTTTGTCTGTTTGTTTTTCTGAGGTACCAGGGGCCAGGAATTGAAACTGGGACCTCGTTTGTTGAGCCATATCTGCTACCCCATAAAAATGTTTTTATCCAACACTTTAGCCTTGGGGATCATCAGAGAATTCACAATAGAGAGAAACTATATAAATGAATTGAATGTCCCCTGGAAGAACAAGGATATGGGAACTTAATGCAATATTGTGTGAATGTGAATAATGAATAAGATCATGGGGAGTGACAGAAAATATATGTACAACTATGGTATAAGTTATAATTAACATACACAGGGTCCTCTTCTGTAGATTTGGTGGTGCCACAGAGGGACACTGGATTATTAGAAAGGAACCTCTCCAGCTGACCACAAAAATTGTAGACCAGGACATTATGAGACTGAGACAAACATTTGTCTGTTAATTATTATTATTATTATTATTATTATTGAAATACTGAAAATGCTCTAATAATTATTGAAGTGATGAATGCACAACTTTGTGATTATACCAAATACCATTGATTATACACTTTGGATGAATTGTATGCTTTATTAATATGTATCAAAAATTTGATTTCTTTAAAAAACATAAAGAGGGGAAACAGAGAGATATGAGAGCAGAGAATATGTATACTATTGAAGTTGTCGGTATCTTTTCAAACTAGTACGTTATAGAATTAGGTTGCTTAATACAAACCTCAGGGTAACCATAAAGAAAGTATTTTAAAATTATACAGAATTGAAAATCAGAAATGGATCAATTACTTACATCACAAAAGATCAATTATATGCAAAAGGAATTTGCAAAAAAGGAAAAGAGAGACAAAAAAGATGTGACATATAAAAGACAAAGGACAAAAAGGTTGTAGTAAGTCTTGTCCTATCAGAAATAACATTGAATGTTAATAGATTTAATGCCCCATTAAAAAGACACAGAACTGCAGAATGGATTAAAAAGCATGACTCAGCTATAAGTTGTTCATAAGAGACTCACCATAGATCCAAAGACAAAAATAAGTGGATAATAAAAGAATGGGAAAAAATGTTCCATTCAAATAGTAACCAAAAGAGAGCTGAGGTATCTAACTAATGTCAGACAAAATAAACTTTAAGTCAAAATTGTTACAAGACACAAAGAAGGACACTGTATGTTAATGAAAGGATAAATCCATCAAGAAGAAATAATAGTTATAAACATTTATGCAACTAAACACTGTATCCCAAAATACATGAGGCAAACACTGGAAAAAACTAAAAGAAGGAATAGACACCCATAAAATAATAGTTGGACACTTTAGTGCAACAATTTCATTAATAGATAGAATAGACAGAAGATAAATAAGGAAACAGAAAAATTGAATAATATGAAAAATGAACTAGATCTAACACATATAAAGAACTCTGAAAACACAGAATACACATTCTTCTCAAAGGCACATGGATCATTCTCCAGAATAGACCACATGTTAGGTCACAAAGCAGATCTCAATAAATTTTTAAAAATTGAAATTTTACAAAGCATCATCTATAATCACAAGGAACAAAGCCAGAAATCAATAACAGATGGAGAACCAAGTAATCCACAAATACATGGAACTTAAACAGCACAAAATTAAACAATCAATGGGGCAAAGAAGAAGTCACAAGGGAAATCAATAAATATCATGAGGCAAATGACAATGAGAATGCAGCATATGAAAATGTATGGGACACAGCAAAGGAGGTGCTTAGAGGGATATTTGTAGCCCTAAATGCTTGCATTTTAAAAGAAGAAAATGCTTATATCAGACACCTAATAACATGCATAGACAAACTATGAAAAGAATGGCAAACTAAACTCAAAGTGATCAGATAAAAGAAATAACAAAAATTAGAGCAGAAATAAATGAAATAGAGAAAAAATACAGATAATTAACAAAACTAAAATTTGGTTCTTTGAAAAGATGAATAAAATTGATAAATATTAAGGTAGAGTGACAAAGGAAAAAAGAGAATGCAAATAATTAGAATCAGAAATGAAAAGGGGTACACTACTATGGATTCCACAGAAATTAAAAGGATTATAACAAGATATTCTGAAAAACTGTATGCCAACAAATTAGATAAGAGGGATGAAAAGGAAAAAGTTCCTAAAAACACACAAACTACCTATAAGAACTCAAGAAGAAATTGAAGATCTTAACAAGTCAATAATCAGTATAGAGACTGAATCAGGTATCTAAAATCTCATAACAAAGAAAAGCCCAGGACCAGATGGTGTTACAGTTGAATTTTTTTTTTTTTTTTTGAGGTACCAGGGATTGAACCCAGGGCCTTGTACATGGGAAGCAGGCGCTCAATTGAGTTACATCCACTCCACTTTTTTTTTTTTTAGGATACAGTTGAATTTTTACCAAACAGCCCAAGAAAAATTAGCACCTATTCTGCTCACAGTCTCCCAAAAAGCTGCAGAGGAGGGATCACTCCCTATTTATTGTATAAGGCCAGATAAAGATACTACAAGGAAAGAAAATCACAGACCAATTTTTCTTATGAATAGATATGCAAAAATCCTCAAGAAAATACTAACAATTGAATCCAACAGCACATTAAAAGAATTATACATCATGATCAAGTGTGATTTATCCCAGACTCTCAAGGGTGATTCAACATAGGAAAATCAGCAAATGAAATACACCACATTAACAGAATAAATAGGAAAAAAACTACATGATCATCTCAATTGATGCAGAAAAGTAATTTGTCAAAATCCAGCACCCCTTCTTGATAAAAACACTTAGAAAACTAGAAATAGAAGGAAACTTCCTCAACAAGGAAAAAAGAATCTATGAAAAACCTGCAGTTAACAGCAAACCCAATGGTGAAAGACTGACAGCTTTCCTCCTAAGATTATGAAAAAAACAAGGGTGCCCACTGTCACCGTTGTTATTCAACACTGTACTGAAAGTTTTAGGCAGAGAAATTAGGCAAGAGAAAGAAATAAAAGGTATCCAAATGGGAAAGGAAAACATAAAACTTTTCTTATATTCAGATAACTTGATCCCATAGGCAGAAAATCATGAAAAATCTAGAAAAAAAAGTTACTGGAACTAATAAATGAATTCAGCAAAGTGTCAGGGTAGAAGATTAACAAGCAAAAAACAGTATTGTTTTATATACTAGTAACCAACAATCTGAAGAAGAAATCAAGAAAAACATTTCATTTACAACAGCAACTAAAAGAATGAAATAACTAGGAATAAATATAACCAAGATTGTAAAGGACTTTTATGCAGAAAATCAGAAGACATTGCTAAAAGAAATCAAAGAAGACCTAAAAAAAAATGGAAAGATATTCTGTATTCATATATTGGAAGACTAAATATTGTTAAGATATCAATTTTACCCAAAGCAATTTACAGATTCTTAGCAATCCCAATCAAAATTCCGACAGACTTCTTGCAGAAAGGGAAAAACCAATCACCAAATTTATTTGGAAGGGTAAGGGGCCCAAAATAGCCTTAGCCATCTTGAAAAAGTAGAATGAAGTTTGAGGACTTAAACTTGCCAATTGTAAAACTTACTACAAAGCCATACTAATCAAAAGAGCATGGTACTGGCACAAGGACAGACATATAGACCAATAGAATCAAATTAAGAGTTCAGAAATTAACCATCATATGTATGGCCAGCTGAATTTTGACAAAGTGCCAAGTCCATTCAATGGGGAAAGAAGAGTCTCTTCAACAAATGGTGCTTTGAAAACTGGATGTCCATGTGCAAAAGAATGAAGGTGGACTCATACCTCACATCATACACAAAAATTAACTCAAAATCTATTATAGACATATATGTAAGAACTACACCTATAAAACTCCTAGAAGAAAATGTAGTGACATCTTCGGACCTTGTGTTAGCGAATGGTTTCTTAGATTTTACACCTAAAGCACAAACAACAAAAGAAAAATAGATAAATGGGACCTCCTCAAAATTAAACACTTTAATGTATCAAAGGACTTTATTATAAAAGTAAAAACACAACCTACTCAATGGAAGAAAATATTTGGAAAACACATATCCAATAAGGGTTAAATATCAAGAATATATAAAGAAATCCTACAACTCAACAATAAAAAGACAAACAATCCATTTTTTAAAATGGGCAAAAGACTTGAATAGACATTTCTCCAAAAAGGACATATAAATGGCCAAAAGCCACATGAAAAGATGCTTAACATAACTAGCTCCTAAGGAATCAAAACCACAATGAAATACCATTGCAAGTGTTGGAAAGAATGCAGAGAAATAAGAATACTCATTCAGTGTTGGTGCGAATGTAAAATGGTGAAGCCACTGTGGAAAAAGTTTGGTGGTTCCTTAGAAAGTTAAGTATAGAATTACCATATGACCCAGAAATCCCACTTCTAGGTATATAACCAAAAGAAATGAAAGCAGGGACTTGAACAGATATATTCACACTAATTATTCACAATTGCCAGAAACAGAAGCAACCCAAGTGTCCATCAATCGATGAATGGATGAATAAAATACGGTATATACATACTGTGGAATATTACTCAGCATTAAAAAGGAATGAAGGTCTGATACATATGACAGCAGAGATGACCCTTGAAGACACTATGTTGAGTGAAATAAGTTAGACACAAAAGGACAAATGATATAAAATGATATAAAATAATTAGAATAAGCAAACTCATAGAGTTGGAATCTAGAATATAGATTACCAGGAGCCAAGATAGGGTGAGGAATGAGGAGTTAATGCTTAAATTGTGCAGATTTTCTATTTGGGCTGATCATAAAATTTTGATAGTGGATGGTGGTGATGGCAGCACAACACTGTGAACATTATTAACAGCACTGAGATACTTCCAGAAAATGGTGACAGAGTAGTTAGGCTGAGACTGACCCTCTCACAAAAAAAAAAAGTGGAGAGAAGGCAGGTACCTATCTAAAGGAGGTACTTTGGATATATATAGAATGAGAAGGTGCTCTGAGTCATCTAGGAGGGTACTGGAAAGATAAAGAAGAAAACCACGAGTTTCTCACCCCTGTGGCTGGAAATGGCACTTGGGCCTTGCACTCAGGGCAAGTAGCGTCAGTGCTCCTGGCTCACTGCTGTGAAGGGACTGGGAGGGGGCATTCCCTGGGAGGAAGAGGGGTCTGGCAGA
>JAQZBX010022507.1:0-31645 GCA_029593785.1 Cabassous unicinctus
GGGGGGGGGTTGGGGGGGTGGAATTCTCTGTGTGGGGTATATATTGTTTTTGCAGCTTTCCTGTGAGTTTGGGATTGATTCCAAGTAAACACTAAAAAATAAAAGTGTGTACATCCCCAATTATGTTTTAAAAATAATATATACGTATGCATGAAAAAAATGCTTAGAAGGAAATATACCAAAATGTTTAACAGCTGTAATCTCTCACTTAATAATGGAAGGTTTTGTTTTCTTCTTTATACCTTTCTGTATTTTCAAAGTTTTGTAAACTGAAAACATGCTTTTTCTAATTATAAAGAGTAATAAAAATGATTTCTAGGGGGATGGATGTGGCTCAAACGGTTGGGCGTCCATCTCCCATATGGAGGGACCTGGGTTCGATCCCCAGGACCTCCCGGTAAAAAAAAAAAAAAAAAAAAAAAAAAATGATTTCTAAGCTAGGCCAGACTTATGAGGAGTAGGGAGAAAAGAATTCCATCTGATTGTTAAAAGACTTCTTTCTATCCTCTAAGTGGTTGGAAGGCAAAACCTACTGGCTGACATCCTGAGCGAACTTGCCCCTTCCTTTTAACACCTGTTGATGTAGCTCCTCCAGAGTTATCAGACCTATTGGAGAGGGGGGGACAAAAAGCAGGTGAAGAGATTACCTATATGGCTGCAACCACTTATACAAAATGGATAGTCATTATTTTCTAGTAGCCTACAAATAGCAAACAACATTCTCATTGCTAAATTCCTTACAACTCTCTTAGAAAATAACTGGCCACATATGAGAAAAGGGTTCTGAGACCTCGTTAGGACCTTCAAGAGTCAGAGTGAGACCTATGAAAATCTCCTGAAAACAAAGGCAGCAGCATCTTTGAAAAACAATAAATGTTCTCTTAATATCAAGGCTATTTATTTATAGTTAGTGATTTGTAACTGGCTTTAGGTTTACCTTTTTCTTTCACTTTCAACACAGACCATTCAATGTGCTTTTTAAGAAAGGTGGCACCACTGGCTTATTGTTTTTAAGGTCCTATTTTGGGGAATACAAAGACTCAGTTGGCATCACCATACCTTAAAGACAGGGCAGCACTATGGTAACTAATGAGACAATAACAACTCAGACACATGGCCTATCAGCAGAAAAGGCCTAATTCCTACCTCCTTATTAGTATCTGTAATGACTGGGTCTGGACCTTCCTGAGCAAAGATCTTTGAAGAATACAGACAATCATTTAGGTAGCTCCATTTACCCGTGGCTATGAAGACCTGCCATGGATTCAACTACCTGAAAGAACTAAGATGTCAATAGCCAGCTTCTCAAGACCTCACAGGCCTATAGACTGCAGGATTGAAAAGATGATCTTCAAGGTTTTCTCCCTCTCAGAAGTCCAAAGCCTAGTCCCAGGACCCAGCCACCCTCACCTCCATTCCGGTGCTTGAGGGCCAGGCATACTTCGATAATCTGGACACCCAGCTCATAATAGAAATCCCCTACGCCCAGCATCTCAGACCAAAATCCTTTTCCAGCTAAAAGACAGAAAAACAAAAACTAGGTTATTCATTAACTTACGTCTCTTCTTTCCTTTCAAAGCTGGATTAAAACATCTATTCTACAGGAAGTCCCTGACTAACCACCTAAAGACTTCTAAGTCTACTACTCAAGCTCCTTGAAACACCCTGACTATTGGTAATCCCTGATAATGAACAGGCTCAGACATCTCCAAAGGGTGGGCAATCTAAAGCATTTCTATTTGGCTGAGATCATACTGAATAACTACTGTCAATTTGCCTTCCTAATACTGGCTCAGGATACTATAAAAATGATTTTTCCCTTCCCAAAGCATACAGTGAAATATAATGGGCCATATGGTCTAGATAAGGCTAAGGGTGAGAATATGTAGACTTCATTTTCAAAAATCCACCAAAGGCAGGTTACAGAGTAGTAATTATAGTATAATCCCATATATGTAAAAATATATATGTAAATATTAGGAAGGTGTCTATAAAGATTTACACTGTAAACAGTACTGAATTATGGGACAAGGTCAGGAGCCTTCCACTTCCTCCTTTATATAGCTCTTTGTTGACTGACCATATGATCACATGCTTTTATTAAAATTAAATATTTTTTAATAAAGGAGGGAAAATAACTTAAAAAATCTATTGTAGACAGGGGCCGGAGTGGAGGTAGGGAACGGGAAATTAATGTTTAAATTGTACAGTTTCTATTTGGGTTAATGGCAAAGTTTTGGTAATGGATGGTAATGATGGTAGCACAATCATATATATGTATTTATGTTATAAAAATATAACATATATTTGAATGTGCTTAAAAGGGGAAATTTTAGGTTGTATATGTATCACTAGGAAAAAAAAAAGCAAAAACATAGGACTATACAACACAGTAAACCCTAATGTAAAACACAGACTGCTCTGTATTTTATGCATGATTTTTCTATAAACCTACAACTTCTTGGGAGAAAAAAAAAAAAGTCTGCAGATCATTCAGGGGAAGATCACATACACTGGCTCCTCAGCCTGCAAACCAATGTCTCCTTCTTCCCCCATCAGACTGAGCACTCAGTGAGGACAGGGATCATAGCCATACTTCCAGACACTCCCTAAAAACGACATCCTCTGAATCTCCCTGCAGGCCCTTCTACAAATGATGCCCAAACAGTGATGACAACTAGGTGAGCTTCAGTCCCTCAGGAAATGGACCCCTACAGGCAACTCCTTACAGGCCAGGGGATCCACCCCAATGGTGGCACACATGTCCTGGAACTGTACTCGGAACTCAGGATTCTTCCGGATCTCCTGTTTGTGCTTGCTGGCAAATTCCTCCAGGTTGGTCTTGAACATATCCAACTGCTTTGACATCTGCAGGATGGACAGAGAAAGGTTGGGGCAGCCCAGACAGGTGATAAGCAGATACCAACAACAGGTCCCTGGCCCAGTGTCAGGGCAAAGGCTGAAATAACCTCTCAAGTGTCTCCTTCAGGCCTCTCCATTATGCCATTTACTGTTCCCTTTCTTTTTATCCCTGCCTTTCCTCCACAGTTCTGTCGTCCGCAGAAATGAGATGCTATACTGTGTTTTCTCAGTTCTAAAATACAAATGGTTTCCTCTTGTGTTCCTGTTCTAAAATCCAGGTGCATCTAACAATCCACGTGCACATCTAATGTGGTGCTTCTTTGCTATTTCCCAGAAAAACTGTTATTGAAGGTGCACCTAATTAGCCATTTGTCTTAGAAATCAGGGAATGCAGTGTTCACACAATGGGAAATCTTCAACCACTGACAGGCCAAATCAGAGAAACATGAAGCCTGGCGTGAATTAGAGGAGTGCAGTGGTTGTTTAACCTTTGAGTTATCGCCCTCCTTAGGGGTCTACTCCAGGTGAAGAATTCCTGAGGTGTGTGTGTCCATATTGCACTGCAAAGCCAAGTACAAACGACTTGGGAATTTTCTAGGCATTATATTATTCACTCTCTTTCCCTAATTAACAAAGCTTATCTTCTACCCCATTAAAAGTAACCACTCCTGGCCTAACAGCTCCTCGTTTCCCACATAAAACTATTAGAAATCTCCACAATCTTATAATTAACCATTTACAGCTGATTCCTACAAGTTATTTTACCTATGAGTGGGAGCTTTTGAAGAGGATAGCCTATGTCTACTACTTGTCCTCAGGTTCAGGGGTTCATTTCCCTACATAATGATTCCTCCTCTTTTTCATCAGTCATAATTGAGTAAACTCAGAGGATGTATAGAAAAGGGAAGTATTAAGAAAAGGAAATTGTGTACAGGAGCTGCACCCCTATCACTCACACACCCTCCTGGTATAGCCTAACACAGGTTAGGCTATAGTTTCATTTTATTCTGAGACGTTTAAAGTAAAAGCCCCAAAAGATCTAAACCAAGCAGTTATACCACTTACTACTTTCCTAACCTTGGATATCACTTAACACCTCGGTGCCATCAGCACTAAACTTCATTATGGGATTGTTGCAAGGATTGACCAAGATAGTGTACATAAAGTAAATCGACATGTGCCTGGGACATTATAGGCATGTTATCACTCACAGATGTTAGCTACTATTATTAGCAATTTACCTAAAAAATCTCAGCCACCTAGAACGCAGGATTTGCCAAACACTCCGTTTTTAGTTCAATCCAAACAATCTAGTTTACATCAAAGGTATGCTGTTCAGACCTTATCGGATCTCCCTTTCAACCTGGAGCCTTCCAATTGACTCACCTGGGCCAGCTGGTCCTCTGCCAAGACAGTCCCTCGCTCCTTATACTTGGCCTGTCAGAGAAAGAGATTAACGTGAGTGAGTGGGCGCTGGTGTCTCCCACTTGTGCTGCCAAAATCTAAGTCTGAAAAAAAGGAGGGACTCTTTTAAATACTTTTTTTAAAGAGAAGGACAGGGTGAGAGGGTAGACGACTCTAGTCAAATCTGGAGAAGTGGGGTAAAGGATGGGGATGCTAACACTCCAACCCACCGGGAGCTGGAGAAAGTTCTCTGGGGCCCAAGATGCCTGTCTCATGGTCTGATAGAAGGCGGTTTCAGGGTATAGAATTCAATGTCTCGCCGGAGAGGGGTGGGCCTTCCTCTCCCTCACCTCTGCAAGCTTCTTCTTGGCGATGGCGCCGGCTCCCACCCCACGGCGGTGCATCCCCGCCCTGGGCCCAAAGGCCGCCCCGCTACCGGGACCCCTGGCTTCGGCGTCCCTGAACCCGCCACGGGTTCCCCAATGCGGAAGTGTCAGCCTGCGTCATCTCCACGCGCCGGAAGTAATGCGCCCGACTTCCTGCCGCCGGGCGAGGGTCTCCCGCTGTCTAGGGCCTAGTGGCTCCGCCTTTCGCTGATGACCATGTCACCTCTCCTCCCCAGCCCCGCCAGAGCCCAGCAGCAGGGAGGGCGCGGTGCGGGCCCTAGCCGGTGGGCGCGCACGCGAAGCCCCAGTCGCCCTTGTACTGCCCCGTGCACTTCACCCACGTAGGCGCCCCGGGCCCTCTTGTTTCACAGCGGCTTCTCCTTCACCGCCACGGAGGGGGTCTTGCCTCAGCCTGGAGGTCAACAAAAGCTCATTGATCACTTACTAGCACCAGGCACTGTGTTGGGCACCAGGAGTTACACAGTGAACACAAGACAGAATCGGTCCCACCTAACGGACCTTACCTGTGGGAATCACCTGCAGAGATTGTGATTTGCGAGAGCCTTAAGGTTAAGAACTTGGACTCCGGAGTGAGACTGCCTGGCTTGATAGTTCTGTTCCACTTACTTATGGTTCAGTGGTTTTTAGGCAAATCCCTTAATCTCTATCTTTCACTTTCCACAGTTGTAAAATGAATATTACTATCTGCTTCATGAAGTGAGGATGAAGTGAAGAAATGTATAATAAGGCATTTAGTGCAATGCCTGGCATATAGTAGTCAAATATCAGCTATGGTTGTTATTCAACAGGTCTGGGGTGGAATGAGTCATCTGTGTGTTTAGAAAGCTCCATTGGTGATTCTGATAGCATTATTGAATCTAACAAAGAGCTAAGGGAGAACTCAAAATCAGGGGTTAATATGAACAAGTCTTAATTAAGTCAATTGTGATCCAAACTAGAAATGATGAGGGCCAGAACTAAAGTAGTGGCAGTGAGGATGGCAAGAATGGGACAGATACAGGAAATATTAAGAAGGTAGAATGGTAAAATGTTAAGATGGGGGAGCAGGGGGCAAGATGGGAGGGATCAGCAATTTTCTGGTTTGAGCAAAAGAGTGGGTGTGTGCAGAGATGGGGGGTGGGCACAGGATGAAAAGGAAACCGGAAACAAGAATGATTTTGAACACATTGAAATTAAGGGTTGTGGGACATCACAGGAGAGATGGTCAATTGACATTAGGATGCACTGGTATGAAGTTCTTCAAAAAGAGCTGAGCTCTTGTCAGAGCTCTTGTCAGTAATGTTACTAGAGAGGTTTCAAGTAAAAGGATAGAAAGAAGAGGAGAGCAGAGGTTGGTGGCAGGAGATTACCTCCATTTTGGAACTTGGATTGTAGAGGGATAAGCCGAAAAGAATTTGGGACCCTGAGGATTTCATGGAGCAGAGCTGTCACACTAGACCTGGGCTTCCTGCCTCTGGATTTTTTTTTTTTAAGATTTATTTATTTATGCCCCCTCCTCCCGTTGTTTTTGCACTCACTGTCTGCTCTCTGTGTCCATTCACTGTGTGTTCTTCTATGTCTGCTTGTCTTCTCTTTAGGCAGCACCGGGAACTGATCCTGGGACCTTCTGAAGTGGGAAAGAGGCACTCAATCTCGTGTGCCACCTCATCTCCCAGGTCTGCTGTGTTTCTTATTGTCTCTCCTATGTCTCTTTTTCTTACGTCATCTTGATGTGCCAGCTCTTCACTTGGACCAGCACTCCGGCACAGACCAGTACTCCTGCGCAGGACAACATTCTGCACAAGCCAGCACTCCGTGTGAGCCAGCACTCCACGTGGGCCAGCTTGCTTTCACCAGGAGGCCCTAGGAATCGAACCTTGGACTTCCTATATGGTAGACGGGAGCCCAGTCACTTGAGCCACATTCGCTTCTCTCTCTGGATTTTGTGAGAGAGAAATAATGTTCTATCTTGCTAAAGCTGCTGTAATTTTTATGTTTTTCTGTCATTTGAAGCCAAATCTAATTTTTTTAAAGCTTATTTAAACATAACTATGCTTACAGAAATAAACTTATATCAGTTAATAGAATGCAATTTTTTAAACAAGATTTATTTATTTCTCCCCTCCCCCTTGTTGTTTGCATTTGCTGTGTCTATTTGTTGTGTGCTGGTCTTCTCTTTTTGGGAGGCACTGGGAACGGAACCTGGGACCTCCCATGCAGGAGGGAGATGCCTGATCCCATGAACCACCTTCCCTCCCCACTTTGTTGAGGTTGTCATTGCGTTTCCTCACTGTGTCTCTTGGTTGCGTCATCTCCTGAGTCATCTTTGCTGTGCCAGCCCATCGAGTCAGCTCGCTGTCTTGCACGTCTCCTCCAGGAGGCACAGGGAACCGAACCCAGATCTCCTGTGTGGTAGGCAGGAGCTCAGTCATCTGAACCACATCCGCTTCCCTAGAATGCAATTTAAAGTTTAACTTATGCTACACTATTTGAACCAAACACTTGATACATGGTTTAAGATTTGAAAAAAAAAGAAAGAAAGAAAGGATTTGCAGTCAGGTTTATTTTTAATTTATTACAAATGTATAAAAGAGTCTCCCTTGAATGCTGCTATAGCAGACAGCAAGAACTATGAGTTTATGTTGGGTTTGCTTCAGAAAATAACGTATTGCACTGTAAAAGTTTAAAAAATTGGTGCAACAAAACGTTGATGTAATGTTTCAATGCCACCTTACAAAATTCAATAACTAACGGATGTGGTATGGGGGAAAGGGAGCAGGTAGCCTATATACACGTGTTAAAACTGTGAAAGCTATCTTAATATTGTATATAGATTGCAAATCTACAAAAACCAAGACTCAGATAATTCCGTGAATCTGAACACTATCATCTGTTCATCTGCTGAGGTCAACAAGGAAACTCAGCACTCTGGCTGCAAGTTTTACTGATTTATACAAAAAAGAACAAAATTAAGTTTCATCTCCAGCTTTTCAGTCCAGAACTGAAATTTTAATACAGGAAAGGTATTCTTTCCAAAGTCAACATTCATGGGGTGACATGCCATGGATCTACTTAAGTTTAAATCTGTATCAGGGGAGCAGAGCTGGCTAAAGCAGTTGGGCGCCTCCCTCCCACATTGGAGGTCCTGGGTTCGGTTCCTGGTGCCTCCTACAGAAAACGAGCAGACAAAACAATCAGACAGATGAGGGAGCCATCTCGGGGGAAAACAAATCTGTATCAGCACTCATGCAAAATAGTCCCTAAAGTTCAAAGACCACGTAACTTTATAAGTGACTCAAAAATAAAAAAGTCCTTTCTTGAAAGACTACAGCAGAATATCCACCCCGTTATAAGAAGTCTTACCAAAAAAAAAAAGCAAAATCTAATATTAACAATGCAAAGACCAATTTGGAACACTCATTCAGGTCCTCATAGTCATGCCCTCAGATTCACTCTCTCTCACACACCCTCAGACCCTATGTTCAGATAGTGTAAACCCCTTAGATATGAGCTTCCCTCCTCTACCACACATACTGGCCTTTTCAGACACCGTCTCACACACACTGACCTCCTGCAATATCCCTCCTCACCGCTTTGTGCATAAACACACTGGCCCCATGTCCTTACCACATCACCCCAAACACAAAAACTTGGTCCCTTAGGAACTCACTGACCCTCGTCATTCTTTGACTCACACTGTATAACCCCTTAAAGTATACACACTGTTCCCCTCACTCCCACTCACCACCTCAGATTTAGCTGTTCACGGCCTCAAGTGCACACCCACATCCTCACTCCCTTACGTACAAACTCTGGCCATCAACACACCTCACAGTCACACTCAAACAGACACGCTCATCTCCCTTTTAGACACACTTGTTTCCTTTTAAAATTTTTCAAAAAGTATGCTGACTGGTAAGAAAATAAGTGCTGGTAAATGTTTAACAACCGCCTCGCTAGGTTGGGACAGGGAGCCCTGATTTGTAGCGCCTGACTTGAGGTGAGCTTGTCTCTTCCATTTGCCCTGTCCCTCCTATAGTGTTACACTCTGCCGATTTATGTTAACAACCCAGCCTTTCAGCCAGTCCAGCTTGCAACTCCCTGATATTAAGTGAACAGTGAACGTCATTTTTGTTTTTTAAAGATTTATTTATTTATTTATCCCCCCCTTGCCGCTTGTGTTTGCTGTGTCCATTTGCTGTGTGTTCTTTTTGTGTCTGCTTATCTCCCCCTTGCTGTGAGGTCTTGCTGCATCAGCCCACGGCGCCGCACAGGCCGGCCTGCCCTCACAAGGAGGCCCGGGGAAGCGAACCCGGGCCTCCCATATGGTAAACGGGAGCTCTATCCACTGAGCCACACCCGCTTCCCGAACGTCATTTTTTAAGATGAGAAAACTGAGGCTTAAGTGTGTGAATAATAATAACAAAAACTAACTTTTATTGACTGCTTACTTTGTGGCAAGCATTATCTTAATTAACACCCTAAAAGGTAGGTACTTTTTGTATCCTCTCTTTACAGTCAGGAAACTGAGGCTCAGAGAGAGGAAATAACTTGTCCAAGTCACAGACCTGTTGATTTGAATCTAGGTGTGTTTGACTCCAGAGTCTGCTAAAATATGACTAGATCATAGGGAGACGGGAAGGATACCAGACAAAGATAACATAAGCAAAGAGGGAGAAGGAGAGCCAGCCAGGGCCAGGGTGAGCGCAGGGTGTTGCAGCAGCAGACTGAGGTGGGGAAGGCCTTGAACAGCAGGAAGGTAAAGATACGGACTCTGGGGCAGAATTTGCCTACTTGCCTTCACCCTCACTACCCTTACCCTAGTCCAGGGGTTCTTAACCGGGGGTCTGTAAACTTGAATTGAAAACAATATCAACTTATTATCTTTATTTTCTCTGACCTCAGATGTTGCATGTCATAAAACTATCTGCCACTACATTCCGAGAAGGGGTCCATGGTGTTCACCTGACTGGCAAAGGAGTCCGTGGAACAAAAAACGCTAAGAACCCCTGCCTAGTCCAAGCCACCATCATCTCTCTCCCAGAATCCTGCAAGAGCTTCTTAACTGGTCTTCCTCTCTGACTTTTATCTCCAGTCATTTCAAGGTAACCTTCCCTATCATCAGAGTGATTGTTCTGGAATGCAAATAGATCATCTCTGACGTGCCCCTGCTTAAAATTCTTCAGGGACTTGCCCTTGCCCTGAGGATAAAATCCAGAATCTTTACCACAGCCTTCTTGGCCATGCAGCTGTCCTCCTCCACTGTCCAGCCTCCACCTGTGCCCCTTTGCTGTATAAGAACGATGGCTTATATTTATTGCGTTCTCCCCTCGTTTTTTGCCTGGCCATCTTATCCTTCAAATCTCACTCAGTTGAAGTGTTATTTTCTCAGAGAGGCCTTCCTGACCACCTCATGCCACCTAAATCAGGCTTCTCTGTTCTTCTCTTTCTTCTCTAATCTTTCCTCACACAGTTTAGCACTCTATGTGATTATTCTGTCTGTCATTAGGGTGTAAGCTCCTGAAGGGTAAGGAGTGTGTCTGCTGCCTCTGCTGCGTATATCGGGTGTTGAGCACAGTTCCTGCTTACAGGGGGTTTCCAATAAGTGTTTGTACAATAAATGGGTGAATAAATAAGGGGAAGAGCCGTATCTGCTTCTCAGGGTGATACACTCAGAAAGACATGCACTATTAGTGCTCAGGAGACATTTGAATAAGTTTTGACGATGGACACAAAAATTGATTTCAGCTTCAACTTTATTGGCTTGGCTTCTCTTAGGTGTCCTGGAGTGGGGCTGAGGAAGGTGCTGAGGAAGTGAAGGGCAGGGTCCAGTACTGACCTGGGTTTGGTCAGAGTCACTGAAACCTGGGGAGAGTGGGGCAAGGAGAAAAGAGTCTTAACTGACTTGGAGCCAGCAAAGTAAATTTATCCTGGTGCCCACCCACAGCTAAACCTCTCCTACCTCCAAATTGCCTTTTAAATTTTAAGTAATCAAAATAATTCAGAAAAATACAGAGACCATTACCCACGTCCCTAGGGCACTTTTCTCCTGCTCCCCTCTTCTCCACTGGTCTGGTCACATTCCTCTTGCCTTTCTTAATACTTTCACAGGAAATCTTCCCAGATTTGCTCCCTCCATCCCCTCCCGAGCTTCCTAGCATCAGAGTCTGAACGTGTTTTGTTTCTGTGCGTTGGTATCTGCATCTTGACTGAGTGTCCTGTCTCACCCTTTAGGTGGAAGGTCTGGATGAGTCTCTCCATAGTATCGAGCCATCCATCCCTAGGTTCTGGGAGATGAGTAGCTAGACTGAAGGACTTCCTAGCTAGAGAGGTGGACTGAAGAGGTCATTGAGGCCAGCAGCAGCTACAGAAAAGGGCAAAGTGCCTCCAACTAAGGGGCTCCCATCACCGGGAAGGTGGCATGAGGCAAGGATACAGAAAGAAAACTGAAAGTAGGATGGAAAGGTAAAGCTCAGGTAGGCAGGGAGCTGAGAACAGCATCTCAATGGAGGGCAGGAGAAAGAAGTATAAATAGTAACAATAGCCACTAACCATTACTGAGTTCTTATTACTTCTCATATGTTGCCCTAAGCTCTTTACTTGCATTATTATTTAAACCCCATGATAATCCCATGAGATGGTTTTAATAGCCTTGATTTGAATAAAAACGCTGAGGTTCAGAGAGACTAAGTGATTTGCCCAAGGTCACACAGCTAATGTGGGGCAAGCTCTGAATCTGGGTCTGAACTGGAAGTTCAAGCTATAACCCAAAGCTACTGAACTCTCCCACCTGAGTCTGCAGTGCTCCATCTGATCCACCATACAGGCCAGCAGCTCTTGAATCAGCAAATCTCCCAGCAAACCTTCATCACTGGGGTACTTGGGAAGAGAGCTGCAAAGGGAAAAGTTCGGCAGGCCGGCTTAGCCTGGGCCCCACCCAGAGAGGCAATACAGGGGCCCAGGGCACAAGGGGGTGGGAGAGGGGGGCAATCAACACAGCTGCCTCGCAGTTATCTGGGCTTGGCACCTCCAGCCACCTTTCTGGCGGCTCCAGCCAGCTCTGCCTGCCCTGGGAATATGGGCTTTTCAATACAGGGAAAACCAAACAATTCTGGTGCCGGTTGTTCCACCCACCCACCTCTAAATTACCCCAGAATGCATTCCCCAAACCTGAGCGAGCACTTTGGGAACATTCCCCTTTAGAATGATCTGTACCACGGATTCCTTGCTTTCCCCAGAGAGGGAGTGACTGATTTCAGGGGACTGTCCTTGGGAGGATCTTCCTGTTCCGCCAGCAGCCTGAGCTTTGTTAAGGGGCAGTGGGGAGGCCCGTTCCTGGACACCGCTCCTTCACTGACCCCTCCTCGACCCAGTGACTCTTATCTGCCCACAAAGTCATCGATCTTAGAAAGCTTGGCCCCAAAACCACTCCCAGCACCCCTCCAGGGCTTCTTGCTTAAGCTCAGCTGCCTTTCAGGAGTCAGCTCAGTGTAGACCCCTCTTTGAACTCTGAGTGGAAGGGGATGCAGCTCATTGCAGGCGCTTGCCCTGCTCTGGAGTCCGGGAGAGGGAACAATGAGGTGGGGGTTGGTCAGAAGCCAGGAGCTCCTTCCCCTTTCCTTCCCCTGTGGACCCCTCTCACCTCTGCTTCTCCCTTGCCTCCACATTCCTGTTAGATTGATCGGCCAGCTCCAGGGCCCGGGCCTCCCTTTGGGTGATGTTGTGTTTCCAGCTGGTGAGATAAAGATTAGAGAGTGGGTGGGGCTGGGGAGACTCTAGACATTCTTCAGTCCAGAATCTGTGGTACCTCAACCCTAGAAGCAGAGGGGACCTCTTTCTCCACTCAACCTCCCCACGCCTCGTTTTCATGTTGACCAAACAGAGAGGGCAGGGAAAGAGACATGGCGCAGAGCAGAAAGGAGGAGGGCAGTTTCTCCTGGCTCTAAAGTCTGAAGCAGCCACCATCAGTCTTTGGAAGCAGCTCAGCTACTCCTACCTCCATCTCCACTCACCCCCAAGCCCCCTGGGGATCCCTGAGCTCCCGCATTTTCCACGACTCTTCCCCTTTAGAAATAAAGGGGAAGAGTCCTACCCCGAGACTGGACTGCTGCTGGGGTCAGGGTCCAGGCAGGCGCCGCCATGTTGTACAACTCCCCACTGTGGTCTGCGTGAAAGGGGCCACCTGGAGGTGAGCATCCCACCATCTCACCACCCGCGTGGAGAACCGGGGAAGGGGGACCAGGAGTGGGTGTGCACAGTGACTCACTCGTTCTTCTTCCCCTTCTGGGCCAGCAGCCAGTTCACAAAGTCTTGTTGGCGGATCTTGTCCATGGCAATACTGTAGTCACTGATGAAAGTCCCTTCGGCGTACCTCGGGCCTCGAGGTCGAGGGCCGCTGACCTTAGGGTGGGGTCTGCGGGGCAAGGAGGGGAGAGGGATAGAAAAGTAGGGTGCCAGAGAAGGGACAGAGAGGGAAGCAATCACAATGCCGGGATAAACGGTGGTCACCGACAGGGGTGGACATTTGAAAATGGACCAGCCCATTTCTTGGGAACCAGCTAGCATGGGGACTCCCTGTTGTCAATCCACCAGCCCCCTGGGGGCTTTATCCACAGCCCAGCCCATGGGCCCAGCTTGCTGCACCCTCGGTGTGTGTGGTGCTGGATACTGGGCAAAGCACTGAATCCCACAGTTCCCTTCTTTGTCCCTGGCCCTTCCTGATGCAGTTCTTTGGTTCCTATTCGATAATAATAACGGTGACCCATTAAAGAACAGCCCTTACTAGGAGTCAGGCGCCCTATGGAGGCCTGTGACACCTGCTTTCATTTCATCCTCACAGCACTCCCAGGAGGTCTAGACTATTGAGTGTCCCCATTTTATGAAGGAGGAAACCGAGAGGCATAGAGGTGAATTTAGCACACAGCATGAACGGCAGAGCCAGGATTTACCCACAGGTGGTCTGGGCTCAGACCTGTGTTCTTAACATCTACGGGATGCTCGCCACGTCCCTGTCCATGACAGCCCATGCCTCCAGTTGACACGGGCTCATGGTTGGCCCTGGCATCTGTGAGGGCCCACCTCCTTCCTCAGACAGTCTCTCTTGGTCCCCAAAACACAATCAGACAAACACAATTATTCACTCATAATACTCTTTGCCTTTCCTCCCAGTATGCTTGACAATTTGCAACATGCCTATTATAGTTTTGTCTGTTCCCTCCTTGGGCCTCTGAGGGCAGGAGACATTTGTAGGCCATGTTCACTTATCCTCCTGGGCCTGTGCTCAGGTGGCCTCCATAAAATTATATTGAATGCATGCCTAAATGAATGCTTAAAGTGTTCACTAGGAAGGGAAGAAGTCCTTCCATATGTCTAGCCACAGTTTCTCCCACTGCAACAGTACCACTTAATATCCTCAGGTCCTGCCCTCACTCTGCATTCAAACTGCTGCAGGTTTGCATTCCAGTTACTTTCTTCTTGGCCTGGGATCCTTCCCTCTCTCTCCTCCCCCAGGCCCATCTCCTGCCCCTGCCCTGCCCTTTCCCACCACCCCTACCTGGAATGACTCTCTTCCTTCTCCCCTACCACCACTGCCAGGAGCAGGGACACCAGCAGCAGAGAGAAGGTTTTTATGGCCACCATCTTCCAAGGGTTATTTCCTGAGGTAAGAGAGAAAAGGACCAGGATGAGGCAGGAAGGGCAGTGCTGCAGGAACAGCTAATATGGCAGAGTGCTGCTGGGGTCCCAGAGCTTTATGTGGGTTCTAAAAGCTGGGGAGGCTCTGAGTCCCGGGGTTTGGAGCTGCTCTGACAGGCTGGAACAACACCCAGGGGAGGCTGGGGGCACTGGGCATTAGAGTTAGTGACCGACCAGAAGGGTCATGGGCCTGGCCAAGAGGTGAACCTGCTGGTTGTTTTGTTCTGTTTTTAGCTGACATATGGATTGGCAAGATTCTTCCCTTGGAGCCCTCCAAGGTTCACATCAGCCAGCCTTCCTGCTCTCAAATTGGCTGTCACCTAAATCATTGTAGCCTTCTTGCTCTAAATGAAAATCACACATAGACCATCTAATTCTCCCCTTCTCAGTCTTAACTGTCTCAACTCAGGGAAGTTCTTCTTGAAGTCTAACCTATAGACTCTATAAGGACCTGACCCATTTCATCCAGTGGGTCTTCAGTAGAGATGGAGAACAGTGAGGAACCTTCTTCCCAAGCCCTGAAAACCAAAGCTAGACCTAGAGATTTGTGAGCTGTCAGTCCTCATCGAACTACCTTGCTCACTGGGGTGTAAAGAAACCATCAGAGCTATCTTCTCATTTGTTAGATAGAGGAAGAGAACGTGAGATGCAAGGGTGCCGAGCATCTCAGTGTCGCCAAGGCCCACCTCCTCTCCTAGTCATCTCATCCATCCCTTTCCCCCAGCCTCTCTTACCAGACTTCCTTTCTGGCTCCTCCAGAAGGACAGGGTGTGGGTCTCTTTCTCGTACCTTCTGGCCCTTTAGAGACTGCCTCAAGAAAGTCACTGCATCTCCTTTATATCCAGGCATCACAGACCAGCTGATTAGCCTAAAAGCATCTTATCTCAAGAAATTAAACCCACAACTCCTGCCACATTAAGTCCATTGTACACATAATAAAGTTGTCCTTTCCACCTACACTGTGCTAATTGGTGATTAACATTTGGGTATCTCCAGCTGCCCGTTGGTAGGGCACCCTAAGTGCCTTCTCCCTTCTGGGTCTAGGGCCCAGTGTTTTTCTGTCCCCTTTTCATCTATAGAGCCCTTGGTTAGAAAGGTTGTAATGGTGAGGGCAGGCTTGGGGCAGGGTGGGCACTAGCTGGGGGTGGAGGGCACTCCCAAAGGCAAGAAGGCTTCTTCTGAGTGGGGCTGAGTGAGTCTGATCTCCAGCTCTGGACAGTGGCCCATGGCTGTGGCACTGTGGCAATGTCCACATCATGATATCCCAGCTGGCTGGGGAGAAGGGCTGGAGCATGAGAGGTCAGGGGGTTGAGGGGACCCAAAGGACAGGGTTTCCCAGTGGGAGCTGGGTAAACCAAGAACTTACACTCAAGTTGTCTTCCTGCTGAGGGGCATGATAGAGTGGGGAGAAGGGGCACATTTACACCTGGCTACAGTTTTATCAGTGAAGATTTATGAGAGTCAAGCCCCCTTCCTCAAGTGCCCGACTCTCCCCGATGAGGGAACAATGTGGCTCTGGATCCTCCATCAGACTGGGCCCCCTGAGGTCATGCTGTGCTTTGTCTCTCAGACCTGGGGCTCTCTGAGGGAAAGGATGTGAGCCAGGGGCTGTAGCCTCCCCCATCTAACAGGGGCTTCCTGAGACTAAGGGCTGTGTGCTCCAGCCCCTAGACAGGAGACTCCTTGCAGGTGCTCTCCCTGCCTTTTTCCTGGTACTGAGCACACGGTTCTGTCCACAGGGACGCGCTCAGTCTAGAAGAGGCAGGACATAGACTGCATTTGTAGCAGACCCCCAAGCCTTCTTCCCCAGCCTCGCCCTTCTCCACTTGCCCCGGGTATGTTGAACCACAGGCAGCCAAGCTCAGGCTTTGCCCTTTAGCTCCAGGGCTTAATAAAGGCCACTTTCCTTTCCAGGTGAACTCCCCAGGCAGGGAGCAGCTGCAGCATAAAATTAAGTGCCTGTGTGGGATAAGATGAAGCTGGCCTAGGAGGGCAACTCACCTCTGCCTCCTAGAAACCTCCTTCCTCCCACTCACCTACTTCTCACCGTCCAGAAAAACTCCCTGGGTAAGCGCTCCAAATTCCATCTCCCAGCTACCAATGGACAGAGATTAGAGTCAATTCATATTTCATCTCCAAAAGGGGATATGGTGGCTGCTTGTGATCCTGCTTCCAGTTGAGCAACACGGTTAATGTGCTCAGGAGGGTACATGCCAAAACCCTTTAGTCCCCCAACCCAGACCCCTCACGTGGAGGGCAGAGGGTATCCAAGAAAAGTGAACATAATTCCCTGAGCCCCCTAAGTCTGAAGCCAAACCCAAGTCAAGGAAGGTTCTGAGAGGGATCCATCAGCCCTGAGCTGCTGTCTGGCACTGGGTGGGTTTGTTTGGGGTGGGCTGCTCTAAAAGCCAGTTTTTCTTTAAGCCCACATCCCACCCCCTCTTGGAGGGGACCTCTCTGTAGCCTCCATCTCAGTTTCCCTTTGATCTTTGGCCCTCATGCCCTGCTGTGGACAGACAAGAGAGGAATGTGGCCTGAGCCCTGGGGGACGGCCACGGCATGGTGGGGGCAGGGGGGAGGCAGGGCGGTCTGTGGGGAGGGCAGCTAAGTCCAGAGCTCCCACTCCCCAGGATCAATGGCGTAATGTGGGGAGGGCCAGGGGAGACCAGGGTAGCAGCCAAACTCCCAGGACATACTCACAGGGCCTGTTGGGGGCCAGAGGAACAGAAAAGATGGCCCTGGGAAGTTTCTGGGCAATGGAAGGGCCAGTCCACGCCATGATAAGAATCCTGGTGTGCAGAGTCCTGTGCAGGCACAGGGGAGAGTGTAGAGCGGGGCTCAGGAGAGGGCAGAGCCTCAGTCCTATCGTGACAAATTTCCAGGATATGGGGGGTCAGGGAAGACACAGGGGATGGGGAGGCAGGAGGATGCCCCAACTGGCCCAAAGTCCAGATACAAAGGCTGAGGGAGGGCCCAGGCAGACTGGAGAGAATGTGGAGTTGAGGGGGTGGGGTGGCATGGAAGCCAGTTATTCAGAGGGATAAGATGCGGGGAGGGGCTGATGGGCTGTTGCAAGGGCCCAGGATCCTGCTTCCCGGTTCCACCTGGGTTCTGAGTCAGGGGCCCAGGAATGAAAGCTGGAAAACAGGAGAAGAGCACTGGGGCTTGCTGGCTCTTCCAGCTCACCATGACTCACACACAGCCCCTCCTTGCCAGGGCTCCCAGGGCCACTGCAGACATTCCAGGCTGACTCAGAAGGCTGGCTGCAGCCTCCCCACCTTGGACTCCGCTTTTGAAGTTCATTTGGTCTTTAGGCTCACTGACTGACTCAGAAAGCAGATATCCCTCTCTGATTCCTCTTCCAGAGTAGCAGATTTAGTCTCCTTCCCCACTTCCTGCAGAGGAAGAAACAAGAGGCACATGGTGCCCGACAAACTTTGCCAAGTCATCTGGCCCATCTCCCTGACTCCTCGGAGGACCACCTTCAGCTTTGCTCCCCAGCCACAGCACAAATACAGTCATGGTCCCAACTATTTTTGCCCACACCTCTCCCAACTCCACTCAGGTCAAGATAGATGCCTTCCTTCTGGCCTTCAGGAAAGAGTGTACCACCAATAGCCTTTTCTGGCCATCTGCTACGAGGGATCAGTTTGAAAATCCCCTGTCACTTTCATCCCCAGTCCATCTGGCTGTTATGAAAGGCTATTTTGATTGCTTTTGTTTATCAGGAAAATAGTTCCAGCCACTGGTATTGGCTGTCTGACTGGTGAGAGGAGGATGGCGGTGAAGAGTTAGAATTGGGAGGGTGTGGCCACAAGGTTCTCTCTTCCCCATAGCCCTTCTGGAGGGAAGGAAGTCGTGCTTTGAGGATAAAAGGCCAGGGCTTTGGCCCTCGAAGAGAGAGCAGCACTCCCCCATCTCCCTGGTGGGAACGTAGCCCAGGGAAAGGAAGGGAGGGCTCTCCTCTTCCCCTTTCCTTGCACTGGGAACATGAAGGATGGAGCAGCTTCCAGAGTCCCCAGGGCACACCCAAACACACACACACACACACACACACACACACACACACTCCTGAAATGGTATGGGGCCCTTCTGCAACTTCAGAAACCACTCCCCTCATTAATTAGATTCCGGAGCACCCTGGTGGGGCTCTAGCCTCCACCACTGGCCCCTGTGCTTTGACTTTGGGCCAAGCCCTTAACCACTCTGAGCCTCAGCTTGCCCATCCCTAAATTGGGAATAAGACAACAAAACTTGCCCTGCCTCTCTCATAGGTTAAGATGAAATTAGTGTCTTGTTAACTTGACGGCATCCAGCCAGTGTTGGAATTGTCTGAAATGATCTTACCTAATGAACTAATAAAGCCAGACTTTGCCCAGCATCTGGGACATGGAAGGCTATGAAATTTCATAGTAGGAGCAAGGGCTTTAGAGACAGACCCTCTCACGCTTACCAGTAGGTGATTTAGAGCAACTTGCCCTTTCTGTGCTTCAGTTTGCCATTCTGTAAAATGGGAGACAACGTAATAGCTCCTACCTCATTGATTGGACACTCATGTAAAATGCTTAGCAGAGTACTTGTTAAATTAGTTATCCTTTGCTGTGTAACAATTACTCCAAATCTTGGCAGCTTACAACAACAACAACAGCATGCATTTATGTTCTGCCTAGTGGTCAGGGATCTGGGAGTGGTTTAGCTGGGTGCCTCTGGCTCAGGGTCTCTCAGGAGGTCCCAGTCAAGCTGCCGGTTTGGGTTGCAGTCTCTGAAGAGTTGTCTGCGTGTGTAGGATCCACTTCTAAGCTTGCTCTGGTGACTGGTGGCGAATACCTCAGATTCTCATCATGCGGGCCTCTCCACAGGGCTGCTCACAAGGCTCCCACCGCCCACCCCAGCAAGAGTTCACACACCCAAGATGAGCACTGCAAAGTCTTTTAAAACCTATTGTCGGCTGAAGACATCAAAGTGAATGAAACAAGCCAGACACAATAGGTTAAATAGTGAATGATCTCCCTTATGTGAAATAACAAGAATACACAAATACATAGAAACAGAAGGATTACAACGGTACCAGGGGCAGGGGTAGGCACGGGAATGGGGAGGTAAATGCTTAATGGGTCCTGGGGTTCTGTTTGGGGTGATGGAAAAGTTTTCATAATGGATAGTGTTGATGGCAGGACAGCATTGTGAATGCAATTAACAGCACTGAATTATATTCCTGAAGCTGGTTAAAATGGGAAATTTATGTTATATATGTGTTATCAAAATAAATTTGTTTTTTAAAAAAGCATAGAATGGTACAACACAAAGAGTAAACCCTAATGTACACTATGGACTTTAGTTAATAATATAATTATAACAATATTGGTTCATTGGTTGTAACAAATGTACCACAAACGCAAAATGTTAATGATAGAGAAAACTAATTTTCCTGTAAACCTGCAACTGCCCTAAAAAATAAAGTCTATAAAAAGCCAAACAAATGTCGGAAGTGACACACCATCACATCTGCTATGTGCCTCTTGTCATGCAGACCCCCCTGGTGCAGTGTGAGAGGGACTACACAAAGGTAGGGCGGTCGGAAGCCTGACTACCAAACACATAAGCAGCCCTAAGAAAATGCTGGTCATCACTGTCCTTACAGGAGATGCTGGATTCATGGAGCATGTCTTTTCATAAACTCTGGCTATTTGATTTCTATTTCTCTCAGTCCCCTGCTCTCTGCAAGAGTGGGAGCCGAGATGATTTTAGATACTGAGGACAGATAAAGCAAGTAATTTCTCTGATACTCCACAAAGATCAGCAGATTACAGATGTCACATATGAGAACAGGAGCTTGAGTTGCATTCCAGGAGGGTACTTGCTAGTGAGGCATTCTTAGAGGCATTCAGTTGGTTTGGTGCCCAGGAGGCCAGGCTGAGAATGGCCCTATCACAGGGAATCTGGGAGAAATTATGTTTTTCCCAACTGATGGGTCAAACTGGGAAAGCACCTTGATAAGAAAGAGGTTCTCAACCCTAGCTGCACATTGCAATCACCTTTTATTGGGTTGCCAGATAAAACACAGGATGCCCAGTTAAATTCTAATGTCAGATAAACAATGAAAATTCTATTTTAGTATAAGTATGTCCCAAGTATTGCATTGGACATACTTATACTTAAAAAAAAAATCCTTGTTTATTCAAAACGCAGATTTAGCTGGGCATTTTGCATTCTTATTTGCTGAATCTGACAACCCTAGAAAGCTTTTTAAAATCTCAGTGCCCCAGTCCTGCTCTCAGATAGTCTGAGATAATTGGTCTGGGGATTTTAAAAACTTTTTATTTTGAAATAATTTCAAACTTACCAGAAAATTGCAAAAATAATACAAAAATTATACAGAGAATTCCAATTTGCCTCCTCTCCAGAGTCACCAACTTTTAACATTTTGTCACATTTATTGTATCAGTCTATCTATTTATCTATCTATCTATCTTCTAAACATTTGAGAGTAGGTTGCATACAATCACTCTTCTTTACCACTTAATACCTCCATATGTATTTCTTAAGAACAAGGATATTTACTTGTTCTTAGGAATAAGTACAGGAAATACTGTTATCAAATTCAAGAAATTTGACATATTTCATTTTATTTTTCAATTGCCCCAATAATGTTCTTTTGGGCATTTTCCTCCCTCCATCATTAGATCTTGTTCAGATCACGTATTGCATTTAATGGCTGTTGTCTCTTTAGTCTCCTTTAATCACTTCCTCAGCTAGCTGTTCTTTGTCTTTCATGATATTGACATTTTAAAAGAGCACAGACCAGTTATTTCATAGAATATTTCTCAGTTTGGGTTTGTCTGATGTTTCCTCCAGATAAAATTCAGGTTATGCATCCTGGCCAGAATACTAGAAAAGTGAAGATGTGCTTGAAGGAACAAGCATCCATCTGCCCCTTATTAATGATAATTTAGACCATCCAATCAAGGTCTTGTCTAATTTCTCTGTTCTATAGTCTCTATGTTTTCCTTATAACTAATAAGTAACCCTCAGGGAGATACTTTAAGAACAAGCAAATACCCTATTCCTCATCAGATGTTTCCCCTTAGACTTAGCAACCATTGATGATTCTTGCTTGAACCAGTCTTTATATGAAGTTGGAAATTGGTGATTTTCCAGCTCACCACTCAATCTCAAAGGCATTGGGATATATATATGTATATATATATATTTTTTTTTGGGGGGGGGGTTGTTTCTTTTTCTTTTCTTTTTTCTTTTTTTGTTTTTGGGATATTTTTAACAGTGTTATCGACAATTAACTGAAAATATTTCATTTAAACTGTACAATTTGAGGTTTTGACTTTTTTTCTTCTATGAAACTATCACTACCATCAAGATAGTGAACTTATCTACCACTCTCAAAAGTTTCCTTGAACCCCTTTCTATTCCTGCCCTCCCCACAACTACAGATCTGCTTCCTGTTTCTATAGGTTTGTTTGTATTTGTTAGAATTTTGTACAAATGGAATAATCATACAATATGTAATTTATTGGGGGGGGATGTCTGGCTTCTTTCACTCAGCATACTTATCTTGAGATTCATTTATGTTGTAGCACGATCAATAGTACATCTTTTTAAATATAATTTTTTAAATGAGAATTTGTAGGTTTACAGAAAAATCATACATAATATGAAGTTCCCAGATACCCTTTTCCCATTACTGACACCTTGCATTAGTGTGGTACCTTTGTCACAAATTATGAAAAAACATTATTAAAATTGTACTAGTAATTATAGTCCATAGTTTACTTAAGGTTCTGTGTTTTACAGTTGTAATGTTTGTTTCTTAAATTTATTCTAGCAACATATATACATTCTCTTCTGAAACTGCGTGGTGTTCTTCCATTATATGAATATATCACAATTTGTTTATCTATTCATCTATTGATGGACATTTGAATTTTTCCAGTTTTGGGTTACTGCAAATTAAGCTGCTATGAAAATTTGTGGGCAAGTTTTTGTATGGATATATGCTTTTGTTTCTCTTGGGTAAATACCCAGGAATGCGGTATGCTTAACTTTTTAAGAAATGGCTTTTTAAGCAGAATATCTGCTTTTACAGTCAATAGCAAACAATTTGTTGTTACTTGATCAAAAGAATTTTTTGATAGGCAACATCTTTCAAAACACTGAGGTCATGGAGAAATAATAACGGAGAAGCTTGGTGGTGAAAATAATGGAGATGACTCTCTTAGAGTAAGGAGGTAACATGGATCCTGCCCTGTGGCTTCCTGGATGTGGGAAGACAGGATCTCACAGCAAGGACCTTTCAGACTGTTGAGGGAGAAGTGGGCTTCACCTTTGGAAGCTTCTAGCAATGTGTCTGCACGACCCAGTACAAGTTGGGCAGGTGTGAACCAGAGTGCTGACTTCCTGTTGTTTACCTGGCTGGTCCTAAGTTTTAGCACATACCATCTCAGTTTATTATGAATACATGTATAATTAATCAAATCTTTAGCTAAAGTCAAGCACATCCATAATTGATCAGGGTAAGTTGCAATTAATCCTCCACCCTGGTTGCTAATATAAGGAGAATTTCTGGTGGTATCAAATTTTAGCACAGCAGATGATCCAAAATTATTCCCTATTTGACTTGTAAAGGTTTTTTATGATTTATATACTTGGATATTCATTTGACTTGTTAAGAAGTTTGTTATAAAAATATAATAGGGGGAAGTGGATGTGGCTCAAGCAGTTCGGTGCCCGCCTACCACATAGGAGGTCCAGGGTTTGGTTCTGGTGCCTCTGGGGGGAGGGGGGGGAAGACCAGCAGACAGCAAGTGCAAAGAAGGAGTGGGGAATAAATAAAATAAATCTTTAAAAAATATATATATATATAATAAACTCAGTCTGGTAATCCTGGAAAAAAAAGAGAAGATTAAAGAGATAGGGGGAGAGAGAGAAATACACTGATATTCTTTCCAGGATTTTTATTATTTTGATTAATTTTTGTTATGAAGTATTTTATAGTTAACAAAGATAACATAAAATTTACATGTTCAGTGTCAAGAATAATAAAACAAATGCCTGTGTAGCCATCACTCAGATTAAGAGCTATACCAGCAATGATATCTTTGGAGTGCTTTGTCAGCCCCTATGTAATCATCCCTGTTACCTTCTCTAGAATTAATCACATTCTGGAATTCTGAGTTTATCATTTTCTTGCTTTTCTTTAAAGTTTTACCTCTTCTGAATATATTCCTAAAAAAAATGTTGTTTAGTTTTGCATATTTTTTAACTTATGTACATGGAACTATAATGTAGATATTCTTTTTTTTTTTTTTTAAAGATTTATTTATTTATTTCTCCCCACCCACTCGCTGTTTGCACTTGCTGTGTCTGTCTGTCTTCCTTGTTTCATTAGGAGGCACCAGGAACCAAACCCAAGACCTCTGATGTGGGAGGGAGGCACTTAATCACTTGATCCACCTCTGCTCCCTGCTTTGTTGTGTCTCTCGTCTTTCTTCTTCTTCTTCTTGCGTCTCTTGTTGCGTCAGACCATCGTGCCAGCTGGAAGAAGCACCCGAACCCAAACCAGGGAACTCCCATGTGGTAGGCAGGACCCCAATCGCTTGAGCCACATCCACTTCCCTATATATTCTTCTGTCACTAGGAGTTCTTGATCAACATTGTAAGATTCTTCTATGCTGATACATTTTGCTCAAGTTCATTCATTGTCACTGCTCACTAGTATACTATTGCTTGATTTTACTAGGCTTTTTCTATCCATTTTCCTGATGGCAGGCATTTGCGTGGTTTCTAGGTTTTTGTTATTATAAACAATGCTGTTGTGAATATTCTTGTACATACCTCCTGGTACCCATGTGCAAGAGTTTCTCTAGGTAATTTCTAGTCTTTTGTGTACAGGTAGTTGATTTTTTAAAAGATGGTTCCAATCTTATGAACTCAAGCACTCAATTTTGTGTTGTGTTTTTTCACTTTTTCTTTATTGCATAAACTTTCCCTCAAATTATTCTAAATCCTTTTTGAGTACAATTTTTAAAGGCTGCATAATATTTTATCAAGTAGCTATGTTAGAAGTTTCTTGAATATTCCCCTATTTTTGAACATCTATATTGTTACAGATTTTTCCCCTTCACAGTTATATACAACACATCTTTGTTCATTAAGTCTTTTTTATATATTGGGTGTTTTTGTAGAAAAGTTAACCCCAAAGTGCAATTTCTAAGTCAAACAGTATGAATATTTTTAAGGCTCTTGTTGCCTTAAAATTTTCTCCCACACAGCCATATGGAATGTTTTATTTCACTATATTCTTGCTAGCAATGAGTATTATAATTTAAAAAAAAAAAACTTTGCTACTTTGATGACTTCCTTAATCTGTGTTTTAATACATAAAACTGCTAGAAAAATTGGTTTGCTTTCTCCTTGATTGTGCATAGCTGTTTATTAGGACATTCGGTAAACATCTACTATGAGCTGGGTGATATACCCCAGACAGCCTGGGAATCACCAAGAGGGAAGGCTGTCTTGGGGTGACATTTTTGCTTTGTATAACACACAAAATAACAAATCTTTACATGGTTAGTGGGGTGCTAACTGTATCCCCAGAAGAAAGAGCCCATGAGATCTCTTGGCAGGAGGTGGATGTGGGCTGCTCTCTTGAGATTGTTGTCCTGGCTGTATGGCATCAGGAGAGACCAGGAAGGTGAACAGATGTGCCCTCTAACTCTGATGGTTGGCAATGACCAGACATAGAGGAGAGAGGGTGCTGATCAGTTGGCATTGTCTGTTATGGGCACAGGTCTGGGGAGTCACACGCCCAGAGACACCCCTTGGTTGCTATTCCTGATGTAGACCAGGCAGCCTTGTGACTGACTGCATGATTGTGATGTATTGTATTTACAAAAACAAACAAACAGACAAACAAACAAAATAACACCCACATGCTGAACACAGAGCACAGTGTTTTATCTGATCATACTGACCATGTCTTTTTCTCAGATAGTATCAAAAGATACTTTTTAAAAATATGTTTATTGGACATCTATCATTGCTAGACTACTTGGATGATACAGAGGCTTTTCCCTCAAGGATTTGATACATAAACTGCTAATAAAATTAGTTAGCAACATAAGACACAGAGAAGCGATACAAAGAAATAAAAGTGTCCAGTGAATATTCAGACAACAAATTCTGGGAGTACAGGGGAGCACTAGGCTCTCTGGTCTGAATCACCCTGCACTGATCCTCAAAAATGTAAGGAGTTTCCCGTTTTGGTGTATAAAACACTAAAAGCATCTCAGTATCCTTCCACTTCACCAGAAATAACAGTTGGAATGATAACAAGTTACTGATAGTGGGAGAGGGAGAAGGAAGAGGGCATGATTGAGGGAAAGGAAGAAAATGATAGGAAATTTTGAATAGGTGTATTGATTAAAAAGAGGGAGGAAAAGGGTTGAGGGGCAGAGGAGGAGAGAATAACAAAAGGGGGAAGGGAAGAAACAAAGAAAAAAGAAAAACTGGAAAGAGGGTAAAGGTAAAGGGGGAGGAGGAAAGGAATTGACAGAGTCGGGAGTGGGAAGAAAAATGGAGGAACAAAAGGAGGGGCGAGGAAGAGAAGGGGGAGGGAAGGGGGAGGGGCAGGGAGGAAAAGGAAGGTAGGGAGAGAGAAGGGACCTTGGACCCCAATGCAAAGCAATTTAGACATAACTCTAATATATTTGTTTCCCACACACTTTGTAAACACATTTTAAAACTCAAAAGATCATAAAAATTTATTCCATAATTTATCGTATAAATGCTGACCAAATATTTTTAGATTATGTTTAAAAAGAATGGAAATTAAGTTGTCAATAATTCTGAAAATTTTGGGGGTGTTTGTGGGAGAGGTGGATGGCCCAAAAGTCTTTCTAGACTATTTAACCCATGAAAACCAGAAATCAATTTTAGAATTTTACCTCACTTTAATCAAACCAGTTTTTTAAAAATAAGATACTGTTGGGCTGGGTCCTTTTTCTTTGTAAAACTAGTTTGCATGTGAAGACAGATTGAAGTGTTTTTAAGGAATTTCTTCATGGTGAAATAGTAGAGAAATATTAGGGAAATAATATATTTGCCATTTTTTGTAACAAAAAAGTCACAGTAACTTTTTCCTTTAGAATGCTGAAATATTTGGGGCAGTTCCCTCAACAACAAAAAACAACAACAAAACAAACAAACAAACAAAAAACCCCACCCTAACTAGAAACAGAAGTAAAATTAATTAATCTTATCATCAGGAGTACATTTTTAAAAAAGCAAACAAAAATAACTTGCTTTTCACTAGAAACATTACTTTTGTCTTAAAAAGCATAGGTTTTATGTAGCTAAAATTGGATTGACTTCATACATTTTAATGTTGTAACTGATTCATTTTGAATTAAGATAAGTATTTAAATACTGGAAGATATATGGACTTCAAGTACAAAATTGTCTTATTACTATTTCCACCCCAATAACATTTAGTTATGGATGTCCTCTCTTTTGCTGCTTTAAAAGTTTTATTTTGAGAAATTACATTTATTTCCTAGTGTTTTCTTAATTGTTCAGTCTTCTACCAAATGAACCACTGATCTATTTTGCACTTTGTGTGGTAGGGACTGAACAAAATTGCTCATTATCTTTTTAAGCAAAATTTTGGAGTAAAAATGCAAAAGGCAGTAATAATATAGTGTGAGGAATGTCACTGACCATTTCTTCTACATGGGTCAATAAGAGCTGGAGTGGAGTACTTTAACTTACTAACAAATTGAATTTGGAAACATCCATTTTTAAAAAGTATGTGACTACAATAAATTATTCCTTTCCTTGTCTAAAAGTTTCTACATTGCAAACCTGAACTAAAATAAAAATTGAGCAGTTTTGTCAGGCACACTGTGGGACCCACAGAAAAACAAATGATTGTGGTTAAAGTTCTTTTCCCCCCCTTGATTCCCTTCTATTTCAGGAACAAACACACATTTCTTTTAAAGATTTTTAAACACTAGACACTTTTGAATGATAATTTGAAGAAAGAAAATTTCCTTTTCTGCTTATAGTTCTCTTACATTTTACGAGCTATCCTGAACACATAATTATTCTCATTTATTTGACAGTAGAAAATGCTGCATGTGCTTTTAAACTGGGACTAATTTACACTTTTTCAAAGTTTATGGGCATTTAAAAAAACCACACTAAGACTTCAAGTTGCAGGAAGAAGCAAAATATCTCAAGGCAGTAACAATGAAAAAGCAAGCAACAACAACAACAAAAATAAAATAAAAACCAAACAAAGAACCAAACTCCTCCATAAACTTTGAAACAATGCAGCCTATGTCAGGAAATATGAAATTTTATTTTTCTCTATTTCATAGAAACCATAATTTTATTTCAAAACTGATTATTAAAAATTTAAAATTACATTTTTAATGTATTTCCATCTCAGCTGCTATTTTTTTTTGTCTTCTTTTTTTGTAAAACATGCTGAGCTTTTAAAATAGAAAAGTCACTGATAAATGCTACATTTGAAATGCTGTATATATTCTAGGGATTTATTCAAAGGAACTATTAATACAAAAGAAGAAAAGTTATATGCCCAAAAATGTCTATCATACAATTATTTACAAAAATAAAAAATTTCATGCAACCTAAATATAAAAAAAAAACAGTTAATGATTTACATGCATCTACTGGATTGCATTTTTTGAGGTAGTATGGGAAAATGCTTGTGGTACAACAATGAGAAATTAGGCTATAAGAATAAGATTACAAAATGTACTAATTTTACCAAGAACAAATACTGGAAGGAAACATTTTAAAATAAAATTAATTTTATATTACAACGGTGGAATTGTTGATTTTTTTCACCTAATTCCAATTTTTAAGATGATTATTTTATCTCTAATTTTTTTCTCAGAATGTATTTGTATGTTCACATGGAAGGAAAATGGATCAGAACTCCTTTATTTTAAAATAGTCAAGTTTCAGTGTTTCTGAATTCAGAGGGAACTTGAATTCCATAACTAGACCAAAAACTTCTCCAGCAAAAATGGAGGAAGAGAAGGAAAAGAAGAAGAAAAAGGAGAAACATGAAAAAGAAGCATTATTAATATTATTAAAGAAAGAAAAGAATAATTTATCCTGCAGATATATATCTTTAACTCTTTAAAATTTAACTCTTCATTGAAGATTAATCTTTTCCAAAGAAGTAGTGTGGGGGGAAAAAAAAAAGTAAAATAAATACATTTCTTAGTTGCCTTTAAATATAAAAAAACAAAAACAAAGAAAAAGAAGATGATAAATTATGGCACCCCAAGACTGCTCAAACCTATCCCTAACCTAGGAATCTGAGTCTTGACAAAAAATAACCCTTCTTTCAGGTTAATTTTAGTGCTCAGCTCACTCAGAAGGGAAGAGATGAAGCACCAATCAGCGTCACTCAGAACTCCCCCGCCCCCCAGCCTAAAATAGCTAGGTCAGCGAGGCAAAACTGATTTGGGGGTTAAAAAGGTCTGTAGCTCACCCCAGCTGTCTCCTTCTCTTCTCTGTGTTCTTCAACCTCTGACTATACACACAGAAGCCATTTTTGAGTGTGTGTGAGGGGAGGATTAGAATTCAGTGAAACAGCTGATTTTTAAAAAGAACTAGTCAGTTTCAAATTTGCAATAGTTGGTAAATTTTAATTTAATAATTTATAAAGATTTTTAAATAGACTGTTTTTCACCTCTACTGTCATTTAAAATATATTTAAAATACTGAGAATTTCAGCTAACATTTAGACTTCTATTATATATACTTTTTCTATTATATATTTTAAAATGAAAAAAAAACAACAAGGGAATCGGTTTCAATTATAATTTTTAAAAAATTGTATCCCTTTGAGGCTAAGACATTAGAAGGTGAACTGCATTTGCACAGGAGTTTAGAGATCTGGATGGAGATTTCTGTGGGGTGTAACTTGCTTTTGTTTTAGGGATAAGAAGATAGAGCAGTGTATATTCCCCCTGGGAGAAAAGCTGAGAGGTGCGTCTATTAATACTTAAAGATTTCAATGAATGACAGAAATAGTACTTATATTTTCTGGGAACTGGGATGCCTTGCCCATTACCCTCTCTCTCCCTTGTTTCCCAATAGAACAGAAAAAGATTTAAAGGGATCTAGGTTCCTATTTAGGAGAAGGCCAAGGAATACAACAGCCTTTCTTGAGACCATCCTTTAACCCTTTCAAAAGTCCACACACACCAAGAAAATTCCCTGGGAACAGACCCACACACTCCGGCCAAGATCATTTGTATTTTCTGGACTCAATTTTTCCTCTGAATTCTCTTTGCTCTGCAGTTTGTGTTCTCATTTTTAGAAAATGTTTATGGAGTGCCTACTATTTGATAGGCACTGTTTCCAGACCTTTGGTTTTTAAATTATGTTTGTGATCAAGAGCTGACTAAATCTTAAGAGTCAGAGAAAGTGGGGAGGGTCAGAAAAGAGGTGTGAGTGGGTGGGACACAGATGTCTCCTACCTCCTTGAACAGAAAATTCCCTACTCAGCATCTAATATTTAAAAAATTCCTGTTGCCTCATGAAAAACAAATACCACAATAACAAAAATCCAACAAACACGTGGCTAGCTGGAACAAAACGCTGATTTGGGAGGGAGGGTCTTGAAGGTAGTGGAGGACATGGAGAAAGCGAGTTGGAAGCCCCCAATCGCCCCTCGTTTCTTTTCAGCGCGCTAGGAAAACGGGGAGGGGGACGAAGGTGCTGCATGTCGTCTTTTAAGTCGCGACTTTTTGGACGGTATTAATATCACCGGCAGAAGAGCGGTGAGCCGAAGTCGGAGTCAGCTTACTGACTCTGGAAACGAAAAAAATATTAACAATAAAAAATTCAAAGCATTCATATCAGTGTAGGCAACACGTGTTGCAGAGCCGGGCCCGGCCGCAGGCGACTGAGACAATGGGGTCGGGGACCGGGAACGGGGCGAGTGACCCCCTTCTTCACCTGCCCTCGCTGTACATGTGCCTCCAGACATTATCTCTTTCCCCCGCAGAACCCATACCAAGCCCCGAGTTTGCGCCCAGTTCAGAGAGACTCCAGCGATACTGGTGGTCGACCCTCGCCCCTTCCCCCAGCTGAGGGGCTTCCAGGGTCCTCCGGCCGCGCTCTCCACCACCCCTTGGCGCCATCCCAGCCCCGGCTGCTGGAAATTCGTTGGCTTCGCCTCTCCGCCCGGGATTCCGGGCTTGCGCGTGGACCCCGCGTCCAGCTCTCGGTCGCGTATCCGGGACTCCGAAACGCTCGGCGAGCTGCCCCCTCCCCCACCGCCGGGACGGGGTGCGACCGCCCACGTGTCGCCCCTTGCCCAGTCGGGTCTGTCTCTCGGGCTCCCGGGGCCGGAGGATCCGGAACGAGTTGGTCAAAGCCGAGGGAAGGGACCTGGGCGGACCCGCTTCCCCCTCCCCAGGAACCAGCGGCGCAGGAGCCCCCGCCCCCTCCTCGACGCCCCCGCCCCTCGCTTCCTCGAGCGCGGAGCGGAAATCGCCCCTCCCCCCGCGGGTCTGACCTGGGGGCGTGGGAGGGGCTTCGCGCCCAGCCCCCCGCCCCCGGCCCCTCTCCCGCCTTCCCGCTGGGATCCGAATCTTGCGCCCCAAACAAAGTTCCGAGCCCGGGACCCAGCGCTTGCAGCGCTCCTGTGGGTGTCCCCGGTGCAGCAGGCCGAGGGGACTCCACCTGTCTGCCCCGCAGGGCTACGGGGACCGTTCCTATCTCCTCCCGGGCACCGGTCACTCCCTCGCTGAGACCTCCCCCTTCGGTTCGCCGGGTTTGCCCAAGATACCACCCCTCTTTCTTCTCTTCCACCCTCCCCCTCTCCAGGGGGCATTCTGGGCCGGAGCCGCGCGGCCCCCCAGGAGCGGGGAAATGTATCGCTCAACAGTCGGATCCCTTGTGCGAGCCACCCTTTCTCCCGTGGGAATCCCGAAACATGATTTCCTGCGGATCCCTCGATCCCAACTGCGATTCGTCGTGCTCCCAGCTTCTCGATCCCGCGCTCGCAGGGGAAATCGGCCTCCGGTCCCCGGAGGGGGGGGGAGTCGCGCGGGGGTGGGGCGGGGAAGGCGGAGACCCCTCACTTAAAAATCTAGGGAAAAGGCGCCTTTCTTTTTAAATCGCCGCCTCGCACGACCCCCTCCTGAGGACCCCAGAGTCCTCGGCTTCTCTTTGTCTCTCACCGCCACCCCCGTACTGTCAGTCTCGAGCAGTTAATCGGGGTGGGGAGGGTAACA
>JAQZBX010022508.1:0-24961 GCA_029593785.1 Cabassous unicinctus
CAGTGCTGACCCAAACCCCCCATGTTGGCCTTGCCCCCCGAGCCACCCCCCGAGCCAAGCCCCTGTGCCAACCCCGAGCAGGCCCCAGCCCCTGGGGCCGCAGCGCTGCAGCCTCCTCCAGCGAGGCCCCATGGTAAGGGCCGGTGAGCCGTGGGGACATCATGCACGTGCTCGTAGACTGTGGTTAGAAGACGCACTGGCTCCCAGTGAACCCACGGCCGTCTACACTTCCACCACGAGCACGCGAGCACAAAACGAGCAGCCTGGAAATTCCCGAGCCCGCGTCCTACCTTTGTGGCGCGGTTGTGCCCGGGAGGGCTGGCTGGCTGGGCGTTTGTTGTTTCTTACAGAACCTCCTGTTGCTCCTGAGCACGTCTGCAATCTAAAACATGCGTGTGCAAATGTGAGAATACGCACACACGTGCACATTCATGCAGTGGCACACTATTCGGCCCTGAAAAGGACGGTGCATGCTAATGTGGACAAGCCTTGACCACGTTATGCCAGACATAAAGGAGAGGGGTCGCAGGCTCCACTCACATGAAATGCTGAGCACAGGCAAATTCAGAGACAGAAAGCCGGGCAGGGCCCAGGGCCGGGGGCGGCAGGGAGCTTTTGCCTAAGGGGTACAGAGATTCAGCCTGAGGGCCTGAATGTTTTGGTAATGGATGGTAGCGACGCTCGCACCATGGAAGTGAACACTTAAAAATGATTACATGGGAAATTTTACATTTATATATGTTATCACAAAAATATAGATAGAAATATAAACATATTTAGATATCGATATTTTTACAAATATGCCTACAAACCTACATACACTTCTGATTGTGAAAAAATAAAAAGAAATTGAAAGAATAAATGCATGGAGTTAAAACCTAGAGTAGAGGTTATTAGGAGATAAGAGGAGGGTTGAGAAGGACTGATGCTTAATCATGTAGAAGTTTTGATTAACTTTACCGAAAGAGTGTGGAAATGGGTAGAGTTGATGGTAACACATTGTAGTGAGTAGCAGCTGGTTTATAAATGGAATGTGGCTAAAAAGGGTAGTCTAGGGATGTAAATGTCAATTGACAGAAAGCTAGAGAATAATCTACGGACTGAAAAACACAGTGAACCCAGAGGTAGATGAGAATTGTGGTTGAGGGTACAAATCCAAGTGTGTCCTTCTGTGAGCTAGAGCGGATGTGCATCACTACTGCAGGGTGGTGGGAATGTGGAGAAGCATGGGGAAAATACAACTGGAGTGACCTATGGACTGTGGCTAGCAGCAATACTGTAACATTCTTGCATCAGTGCCAGAGATGTACTGAGTTGATAATAGGGGGTATGGAAAAAGGGTGCCAAATGTATGATATGAACCCTGGTTGGTGGTAAGAGTCTGATGATATTACCTCATCATCTGTAACAAATGTTCCACCACGGTGTGCTGTGTTGGTGAAGGGGTGTTATGAGAATTCTACACATGTGCATGATTATTTTGTAAGTTCACAACCTCTGTAATAAAAATATATTTTTAAAAAATAGGCTGGGTTGGGGGGAAAATACAGCAAACGTAAGATAGGGACTATAGTTAGCAGTGGTATTTTGACGATGCTCTTGCATGGTTTGTAATAAATGTTTCACAACAATGCGAGGTGTTGGTGGAGGGGTGATGTAGGGGACCCTTGCATGATGTTATGTATGTTTATTTTGTAAGTTTACAACCTTTACTATACACATAATGTTTATGCATGTTCATGTATGAATGATAGACTTCAATAATAAATATATTTTAAAAAGAGAGGTTCAAGCGTTTGGGGTCCAGTACCTGCCCCATTGTGGCTGCAGGAATCCGCTCCTGGACGTGCTTCACGTAATCAACCGTTGCCTCAAGAATGGAGGCTGCATCGTTCTTCCTCCCCTTTCTGTACGGCAAGAGAGCGCGCAGCTGCTCACAGCAATCCTTGATTCGTTCTCTGGCGGGGATCGTAAGGCACACGGGGCAGTCAGTCTCTTTTTCTTCCAGGACCCCAGGACAAACGGCCCCTCCTGGAGTTGTCTATGAAAGGCCGCGCCCGCCCGTCCAGCCCCCATTTGGAGAAAGGCCTGGCTGGGTGCTGGCTCCATCGCAGGGCTGCGCCAGGCCCCACCCTCCTCCAGGGCTGTGCCAGGGGAGCCACAGCTCCCGGGGACCTTCTGGGAGTCGCCGCCAGCCTGCTGTCAGCAGGACACAGGGTCACCAGGAACCCTGCGGCCTGAGCCAAAGGGAGATCAGAGGCTGCTCCCTGGGCAGCAGGAGGGCAGGGAGCACACACGCCAAACTGCAGAGCAGACCGATCCAGGCTGGGGTCAGGGGAAGCTAGGGTGAGCCTTCGGGGTTCTGCAGGGAGTGCCAAGGAAACGTCAGTCTAACGACCTGGGCCTCTGGGTCCTCGCTTCCCGCGTGCATTCGCTGAATGAATGTGAGTTTACACTACGCCAAGGGACAGGGGTGGCAAGCCGGCCGCACACCACCTTCCAGCCGTCCCCCAGGAGACCACACGTGCAGCTGGAGCTCCCAGACCCTCAGATGGCCGTCGGCGCCCACACCCCGCGGGGAGGAGTCGCAGGCTCTCTAGACTGGGTGGGCCTTATCCGACAGGACACACGGCCACGTGACAGAGGCAGAGCTTGGGCCATGGGCCAGCGACAGGCCACCACCAGACACTGCAGGCCTCAGGGAAAGCAGATCCTGCCGGCACCTGGGTTTTGGACTTTGGGCCCCAAAACTGCCAATCGATACATTGCTGTTGTTTAAGTCAACCAGCCTGTGGTATTTGTTATAGCAGCCCTGGTAAACTAAGGCAGAAACCATTAAAAGAGAATAAATAGTTCCAGCTAATCATCCAATAGAAGCCACCAAAAGGAATACTAAAATATATTCAATTAATTCAAAAGAATGCAGGCAATGAGAGAAGAAAAGGAAAAATAAGATAGATGGAACGAATGAAAACAAATAGAAAAACTGTAGACCTAAATTCCACCACAAAATAATTCTATGTCAATTGACTGACACTCCAATTGAAGAGCAGAGATGGTCAGAGTGGGCAAATAAATAAAAACAAGATTCAACTGTATACTGTTTACTGACTCAACCTTAAACATAAAGATATATGGTCGAAAGAAGAGCATGAGAACACGGATCACAGGAGAGCTATATTAATATCAAAGTAGACAGAAGACAAGTATTAGAGGTAAAAGGGGATATTTCGTAATGGATAAATGGATGGACTAAATTCCAAATTCGTGAAGCAAAAACTGACAGAAAAAAGGGAGAAATGGACCTATCTACAATCATAACTGATGATTTCAGCCCTCCAAAAAAATTAAATGGGTGCAGAGTATATGAGAAACACTATCAACCACTTCTACCTAATTACTATGTATAGAACACACCCCGAGAGTGGAGCACACGTTCTTTCAAGCACGCGAGGAACATTCACCAAGAGCAACAAATTTTAGGTGATAAAACAAGCCCCAGAAAATATTAAACGGTGGAAACCTAACAATACGTTCTATGACCCCAACACCAGGAAAACCTCCAAACACGGGGAGATTAAGTTGCACACTCTTAAAAAACCTCTGGTCAAAAAAAAATCACAAGGGTTATGAGAAAATATTTTGAGCTGGATAATAATGAAAACACAATATAATAGAATTTATGATATGCAGCTAAATCACTGCTTAGAGGTGAATCTTTACAAAGGAAAATTTATAGCTTTAAATGTTTATAATAATAAAGAGTAACAGTTTAAAATCGATGATTTAAGTTTTTACCCTAAGAAGACCGATAAGAAGAGCAAAGTATAGAAAGAAGGAAGGGACAAATAATGAAAATTAGTGAAATGTAAAATGTACAAACAATAGAGAACACTCAACGAATCAAGAGCTGGCTCGATGAAAAGATGAATAAAACCGATAACCCCCACCCTATACAAAACAAGGAAAAAAGGGAGAGAAAACCGTAATTAACCAAGAATGAAGGCGGGAACATCATCACAGACCTACAGACATTAAAAAATGATATGAAGACAGTGTGATAAACCACTTTATGCCAATATTTATGATAACTTAGATTAAATGGCCAAATTTCTGTAAAGACATAAATTACCAAAACTGACACCAGGAAAAACAGAAAACTCAAATAATCCTATCATCATTGAAGAAACTGAATTTGTAATTAAAACTTTCCCACAAAGAGAATTCTGTACCAAGATGATTTCACTGTTGAATTCCATCAAACATACCAATCCCACGCAAAAATTTTCAGAAAACTGACCAGAAAAGAAGATGCCACATTTCATTTTATGAGGCCAGCATCTCCCTGATAATGCACACAAAAAAATAACCTCTGGATCAATATCCTTCATGAACACAGGCGCAAAAACTGTTATCAAATATTAGCAAATACAGTCCACCAATAAATAAAAAGGGTAAAACATCAAGGCAAAGTAAGGTTTCACAATTGAAAATTAATGTAATCACCACATTAACAGAAACGACAAGAAAATTATCTTGATAAAAAGAATTGAGAAAGTTTTATACACAGTCATGACAAAAATTTGTAGAAAAAAATCCTTAAAGTAAATTCTTAAAGAAGCTACAGGAGAATTACTAGAAGTGATGAATGAATATAGCAAGATCACAGGATAGCAGGCCAACATACAAAATCAATTTTGCATACTAGTAATGAAAATCTGGGAAATACAAATGATAAACCAAACCATTGACAAGAGAATCCAAACTAACAGCAACAAAAAAATAAAAAACCATTTAGGGATAAATTTAACAAACTACAAAATATAGCTGAAACAAGTTAAAAAAGAACCTAAAAAATGGAGAGATGGATAAGAAGAATCAATGCTGTTTAAATATCAATTCTCCCCTAAGTTGATCTATAGATTCATTATAATCTTAAACAATAGCCTAGGCAGGATTATTTTTCAAGAAATTGACAAGTTTATTCTAAAATAAACATGGAAATTCAAAGAACCTTTAACAACTAAAGTAATTTGAAAACAAAGATGGAGTACTTATCTGATTTCAAGACTTACTGTCAAGGTTCAATAACTGTAAGTGTGGTACAGAGTAAAGATAGGTAAGTAGATCAGCAGAACAGAATAGGGAGTCCAGAAATATGCTGACAACTTATAAAAATTTATAAAAATTTTTTATAAAAATTGATTTTTATAAAAGTCCAAAGCAATTCAATGGAGAAAGGCAAGTCTTTTCAACAAATTATAATGGAATAAATGAATATCCATCTGAAAAAAAATGAACCTCAACATACTTATCACATGCCATATCTAAAAACTAATTCAAAACAAATCGAATCCTTAGTCATAAAGACCAAAACTATAAAGCTTTCAGTAGACAACATAGAGACATATTTTTGCAACTTGGTAGTAGATAACAATTTGTAATACAAGATATAGAATGTATGATTCATATTTTAAATATTGATAAATTAGACTTTATCACAATTTAGAAACTTCTCCTCATCAAAAGATACAGTGAGCCAAACACTGGGAGAAAATATTTCAAAACATATATTTGACAAAGGAGTTCAATCCAGAATATATAAAGAACCTATCAAATGTATTAATAAAAAGAAAAGCAACCAACTTTTTAAATGGGTAAAATACTTGAACACTCCATAAAATAAGACATACAAATGGCCAAAAGCACATGAAAAGGTGTTCAATATCATTAATGATCAGGGAAATACAAAATTTAAATTATAGTTAAAAATAGCACTGCACATAGCAAAAGAAGGAAAGGGGACCTCTATCTCACACCCTATACAAAAATTAACTTAAAATGAATAAAAAACCTAAATACAAAAGCAAGAATCATAAGGCTTCTAGAAGAAAATGTAGGAAAACATCTTCAAGACCTGGTGGTAGGTGGTGGATTCTTAAAGGAGATAAGAGGAGGACTGAGATGGACTACTGATATTTAGTGTATGTAGAAGTTTTAATTAGCTTTACTGTAAAAGTGTGGAAAGGTACAGAGTTGATGGTAACACATTATAGTGAGTAACAGCTGGTTTATAAATGGGAATGTGGCTGAAAAGGGTAGTCTAGAGATGTAAATGCCAATTGATAGAAAGTTAAGAGAATAATCTAGGGACCGAATAGCACAGTAAACCCAAAGACGGATGAGAATAGTGGTTGATGGTACAGATGCAAGAGTGTCCTTTGTGAGCTACAGAAGAAGTGCATCACTATTGCAGGGTGGTGGGAATGTGGAGAAACATGGGAAAAATACAACTGGAGTGACCTATGGAGTATGGCTAACAGTAATAATGTAATATTCTTGTGTGCCAAATGTATGCTGTGGAACTAGTAATAATCAGATGATATTATCTCATAATCTGTAACAAATGTTCCACCAGTGTGGTGTGTTGATAGAGGGGTGTTGTTTGGGAATTCTGCACATACGCATGATTGTTTTGTAAGTTTACAACTTTTGTCATAAAAATATATTTTAAAAATAATAATAGGGTGGGTTGGGGGAAAAATACAACAAATGTAAGAGAAGGACTATAAGATTTTGACAATATTCTTTCATAATTTGTAACAAATGTCTCACGACAATGCAGGGTGTTGGTGGAGGGTTGATGTTTGGGACCCCTGTATGATGTTATGAATGTTTGCTTTGTAAGTTCACAACTTTTTCTATACACTTATTGTTTATGTATGTTCATGTATAAATGATATAAAAAATAATAATAGGGTGGGTTGGGGGAAAATACTTTGGTTAGTAGCAATATTTTGAGGATGCTCTTTAATCATTAGTTAAAAATGTTTAACAACAATGCAAGGTATTGGTGGTGGGATGAGAGCCCTGTATGATGTTATGTATGTTTGTTTTGTAAGTTCACAACTATTACTATACCGACTTATTGTTTATGTATGTTCATGTATGAGTGATATATTTCAATAAATTAAAAAAAAATAGCACTGCGCAACCATCAGAAAGGCTAAAATAAAAAACACTAACAATATCATAAGTTGGGGAAGCCATGGAGCAACCAGCCCTCTCATTCATGGCTGGTGGTGTGCACAGTGGTGCTGCCATTTTGGAAATCTGTTAGGCAATCTCCTACTGAGGTGAGCATACACCTACTCTGTGATGCAGCAATTCTACTCTCAGGGATGCAGTCAACAGAAACGGAAAGCCATGTTCACAAGATCATACATAAAAGAATGTGCACAGCAGCTTTATTCTGAATAGACAAAATCTGGAGAATGGATAACCAAAATGTGGTATGTTCATGTGTCGGAATGTTCCTCAACAATAAAAAGGAACAAACTACTGGTCCACATAGCAACATTAAGGAGTCTCAAAAACACTTGCTGAATGAACGAAGCCAGCTGCTAATGTTGGCGCAAAGCAGTAATCAGTTAAGGTAAAAGGCTTCAGGAGTCCCGCGGACACTGTTTTTTACGTTTGTGTATGGAAGCAGCAATAACCAACAACCCATCAAAGGTTGGGTCGGTTTCGTCACTTACCACAGAAGCCAGCATGACTACGACTCAATCTAAATTAATCAGGAAAAGAACCAATGTGGCTTTTTTCCCTCCCCAGTTAAGAGTGATTCTGAGGGCTCAAAGGGCTCTGGGCTAAACGTCTTGGTTGGATCTAAGGCCGTGGGTTGTTCCTATGTACATATCCATCTCAAGTAAACATGGATTCACAGGGTGAGGCCACTGGGCAAGACATGACTTGGGCCCTCTGAGAACTTCCTGCTCCACCTTCTTTGAATTTCGAAGACCTGACCAGTCCTGGAAAGCATTCATTTGCTGGGAACTACGGCAAAGTTTGCATGCACTTCTTTTCAAGTGAGTAGACGTTCCAAAGCTTTTAAACCACATCATGCCAGACTCAGGGGCACACAAATAAAATGATGCCACCATTTTGAAAAGTACATACTTTAACAATCTGAAAGTATATGTATGTATTTACAAAATGCCCAAGGAAAGTGATTTCCCCAAGAATATCAATTAGTTAACTAATCTTAGAAACATCCATTTTTAGGATACACAGACATAGCCAGAAGGGTTAAGAGAAGGGAAAGGCAAAACTTAATTAGATATGGATTGTTCGACTTCTGGGGTCACCTAAGCAAATCTCTAAAGGGGAGGTTCTGTCTACAGTTTTTGTTCTTGGGAAACAGTTCTAGTCCTTCAAACAACGTCATAGGTAGACACACACCCCCAGCAGTATCCTTTTAGACCATTAGACGAATGGTTCTCGGGTTTTCATTTTCACCAACCACTAAACAATTAAAACAAAAAATACCGCACAGCATTGCGGGACCAATAAAGAATTCTGAACATTAGTTATGGACAGGAAAAACAATGGGAAAAAGTACCATCTCCTAATACCATTTTGTTTTAAGCTTTTACTAATATCACCACCATTTTGACACCAAATAAAGTATGGAGAACACAACTTTAGAATATATATATAACACATAGCTTAAAAATACTCACTGCACTTTATTTTTCTCATTTCTCATGGCAGGTGCTAAGTGCTCACCAGGCCAAGGTGCTGGACACGTGAGTGAAGCCCTTTGGGTCACACTAGCCCATCTACCAGTCCATCTCGCCAAGCCCACCTTCTTCCCACTAATCTTCATCAGAAAATAGAGACCATTAGGCAGAAATTTCTCAACATCCTCTCCCTCTCTGGCCCCACCAAAAATCTTACATAGAATTTTAACAGTATTACAAAAAAATATGAAATCCATGAAAGTAATTAATCCCTACAAAGGAATAATGCTAAATAGAGCTGTATCAAAATTCACCTTCTCAGTTTTTCCTTGCTTGAATGAAGAAGAGAAATCTTTCTGCTTTTCTTGAAATCAGACAATGGAGCCTTTAATTCAAGTCCAAGGTCATCGCCTAGAGATTCAGAGCTAAAAACACAAGAGAATGGTGGTCAGACAATATTAACCACTAAGCACCAACACTCTACCCAAAGGATACATCTGTGAGTCTCCGGCTTGATACAAGTGCACAACAATCACCAAAGCACTTCAACCTGCACATCTGGTTCAGAACGCTTTGTCTCAAAATTTCAAAAGAATGTATTATTAAGGTCATCATAAATTCAAGGACTGATCAAAACAAAAAAATATACTAAAAAGAATAAGCTACTAAACAGGATTAAAGCACTCTGAGGTGACTGATCATGACCGTCCCAAATGATAAGGCTGTATCTATCCTTCAGAGAGAAAAGTGTTTTACAAGAAAGAAGCACAAAGGAGGAGGGGCCAGAGACATCTTAGTCTACCTTGTTCAGCAAAGGACAGGTTCCTTACATTTTAAACTATGCCACTTAATGGCCATTTTCTGGATCTACTATTTTTCTGGACCTTCTTCAGGTATTTTGATTGATTTTTAAAAATTATTTCCCTAAGAAACATGAAAACTGATCTTATTTTCTTTTACCCAAGTAATATAATTTGATTTGGGAATTTAGTTTTATTTGTAGTGGAATGATTTTGAGGAAAGACAAAGAAAAATTTGACATAAGCAGTTGCAAATAATACAAGAAAAGCACGAAGCTTTCCAAAATGTTTCCCAACCTCCTATCCAAGATAAGGTTTGATAGAGTAAATTTCTTTGAAGTTAAAATGTTAAGAAAGATCAAAGAAGGTGCTGAGATCTCCACCCAACCTAAGTGAGCTCATCTTTGGTTTAACTACACCTACCGGCTGCCAAGTCTCTTCCTAGTTCATAACAGCAGACGCTAACAGACCTACAAATAGCTGATGGCCACATTGTACAGATTCCAGAAGTGACTCAAAACTCTCACCGTCCTCGGTCCTCATGTCTTCAGCAGTTGTGTCCGTTCTTTGCAGCCCTGTACTCTATTTAAAACTGCCTTGGAAATCAGCTCAAAGTGAAGGGAAGAAGCCGACTAAAATTAACTTGAATTGGGAGGCTCTGGCCCCATTTCAACTGCACATCCAATGCAGGTTTGAATGCTGGTTCTAACGTCTGTGTGAGGGTGTGTGTGCAAGAGAGAGAGAGAGAGACAGAGACAACTTACCCTGTGCACTTAAAAGGTTACTCTAAAGGTTACATAATGTTTGTAAAGGAAACTAAATCTTCTTTAAGAGTGCTTTTCAATAGTTGTACGTGGGAGGGGGGTAGGGTCACAGAGAAGCAGAGTGGTAGCTGCCTAACAGGTGAGGCTGCTCTTGTCTGCTTAAATGGTTCCAGGTGAACTTTGGTTTGAAGAAAGGATCCTACGGTTCCAAAAGCGCCCAAAAACCACTGCTGTGACTTTCTTTCAACTGGCGGTGACCTGTTTTGACACACCTGTTCCCCGCTGGTCACCTGTGTGTGCTGTGAAGCGCCTCTCAGATTGAGCGCCATGCTCCCGCGAGGTGAGCTCGTCGGCCCAGCTCGGGGTTCCGAAGTACGAAAAGCCTCTGTTTCTTCTGCATCACCCCAGCACTTAGCTAGTGTTCCACACTCAGTGAGTCCTGCAGGCAATTTTTATGAAATGGCCACAGTAAAAACTGCTATTATGTATAAGTACAAAAAAACTAACCAAGTGATTAGACCAGTAGAAAAATTTCCCAGGTGTTCACTGCAAGACCTCTGCAAGGGCCGTCCAGCTTCCTCAGGCCTCACGGCATTTTCATTCTTAACTGAAAAGTGTTAAAAGGGCGACCATTTTAATTCTAAAATCATTGCTGGGGATGACGCTGATCAAACACAAGCTCTGATCACTAAGGCGGCCGTCATCTTTTACTCAATGGATTTTACAAAGCAGTGCTTTCAAAACAAACAGAAATTTATAGATTGCATGAAACCACCCAGGTTAAAAAGCAAAACTAAAACATCTATTTACCCCAGGATACCCTCTTTCAAGCAGAGTCTAGCAACTGAGCAACAGGTGTGCTTAAACACATGCAAGTGAGACTCACTTATCAAGTTCTTATTTATAGGTGGACACTAGAGACAGAAAGCATGCCTGAGCCTTCCAACAGCAGCTGCTTTGTCAAATGTGGCATCTGAAAGATTTTTTTAAATTTTAAATTTGGCAGCTGCTCATCCTCAGAGCAAAGATGAGGCAACTGGAAGCAGGCGTGGGTATGACCCACAGGAAGGGGGCACTGGACAGATGGCCGTGGGCAGCTGCCGTTTCCCCCCGAGAACCAGATGAGGAGGCCATGCAAGGGACGCTGGCCACCATCCATCCCAGAAGAACTGTGGAACTGCAGGGCAGGGGCAGGAATGGGACAGAGCTGCCCTGCCGGTCTTCCCCTGACAGTCACAAGGAGTGTAAACACACGTGTGCTGAACGCTGTACCGTCCAGAGTCCCACCTTCTACAATGCCCAAAGCGTCCTTCAGGCCCACTGAAGAAGGTTATCATCTTTGTTTTCAAAGACGTCCTAGCTATTATCCCAGGCCTAGACAGACCATAAAGAGTCGGGGCAGGGAAGGGAAAAGCAGTTGTAATACAGGGGCTTTCTGGGGACTTGGGAATTATCCTGAGTGACATTGCAATGACAGATATAGGCCATTTTCATCAGCATATACCATGCAGAACTGTGTGGGAGAGAGTGGGGTCTACAATGTGAACTATGGACCACGCTTAGTGACAAAGCCCCAGGATGTGTATATCCATTGCAGGTGATGTGCCACACTAATGAAGGATGTTTATGTGGGATGTTATGGGAGGTGTGGGAGGTGGGGAACATGGGAATCCCTGTAATTTTTGTGTAACATTTATGTAATCTAAGCATCTTTTAAGATAAAAAAAAAAAAAAAAAAATGAGTCACTGGGCCACAGTGACTCCAGAGAACTTAGCTTCAGAAACTGGGACAGCCATGAAGGCAGGCCAGAGCTAATCTAACTAGCCCCAGTGCTTAGGTGCCGGTGGTTCAGGTGGTAGAACGGGTGACGAGCAAGAATCTGAGGGCTGGTTGAGGCACTGGCACTGATTCTGCATCTAAAACCCCAAAACAGAAGGGACAACCACCCTAGCAACTGAAGGAGGTGAAATGATATGTATGCAAGCGTTTCCCAAAGCAGGAAGTACTATAAAGTGTTTCATTTCTACAAGGGGCCCTGGCTTTTAGACGGTCCTAAATGCACAGCATGATTCATTCCATTTGAATGACTAAGAAATGATGCAGTGAGGCTACCAAAAACAAAAATAAAAAAATAAAACTGTGCCTGCCACTATATTTGTCCCTGGGTGGCCCATTTTCAACCCCTGAAGATGTCATTTCTTTTCTTCACTGGTAAACAACACATATTTCACTCGTATTTCATTGACATCTATTTTTCTCAGACCATGATTAACAAGGATTACGTGTCCTTTAAAGTACATAGTATACAGTTCATCCTCAGCAAATAAAAGGCATAAATGGAAATTAAAAGGTAAATAGTTTCGGTAGAATTTTAATTAGAATTTTTCAAATCTTTGGAAATTTACTTTTGACTTACCAGTGTTTGAGAAATATGTTTTCCAGTAATTTACCACAAAACTCATTTTTTCCATTGTCAGTGGTTCAGTTAAAATAATATCAGCTCCATGTCCTGAAATACAATCTAAGAATCTTTGTATTAAATATGGACCTTATGACTTTTCTTTGGAGAAAAAAAAAAACATATAGTATATCCAGCAGGCATATACCTTCAAAATTTTCAGGAATTACAAAAACAAACAGCAAATGTGTGTTTTTCTTCTTGCCAAACCTGAGAGGAAAAAAAAAGTTAAAATGAAGCTGAATCATTTTTAAAATGTGGATTTAGTAGTTGAGCTTATTAGAAACTAAACTAGAGTGATTTACTTGATTTCTTTAGAATTTAAAATGGTGGCATTAATATGGAAATTTAGTAAAAGTAGTATCTCAAATCAGCGAGGGAAAAGATGGACTACGTTTATTCCTGCTTTTAAAAATGATCAAGATACTGGATCTAACCACCAGTTGACAGGAAACTCGAAGGAAAGGGACATTTTAAATAACACTAAACAGCAAAATCCAGAATGTGGGAAATTCTATAAGACAAATGACCTGTCTTTTGATTGTTTTGATAAATAACAAGACAAAAGGTAAAAAACAAAAAATAAAAAAAAGGGAAGGGAAAATTGAATCCACACTTTTAAACTTAGATTTCTGAACTAAGTTTAAAAATGTGGAGGTAAAAAAGACGGCCACCTGCACAAAGTCAGGTTCATATGCATATTTTAACTGATGGGAAAGTGTGAGGTATAATGGAGGTATGGAAGGGAAGGGAAGAGAAGGTGGAGGAAAAATGGGCTGAACAAACGATTGGGTAGTTTAGTTCAAAATAAAAAAAAGATACTTTATTGATCCACAAAAACTCAATTACCATATGTTTAAATACTCTATATTTAGAGAATTTTAAAAAACAACCCAGATTCTTTGCTTTCAGAAATCATCCTATATCTATTTTTGAAAAATTATCTTATTGACTCTAAAATGTTAGATTTGGATATTTGGATTTATATGCCCTGATGGCTTTCAAATTTCCAGCTTTACACTAGACAGAGTTGGAATTTCTGGATTTCTGTCATCAGCGCAGAATCAATGACCAACCCAAACACTGCCCCTTCCAGTGAAACCCTCGCTGTAGAGCTTCATTCCAGCACCCATAGAGTTCCCAGAATCTGACATTCTGGCAGTAGGCTCAGCTGCTCATTCACATTGTCTACAAATCTATAAGCTAAGAGAGTTTCTAGTTTCCAGGACCATCAAGACAATGCCCTCTGCCTTGTGAATTAATGTTACTTAAAGCAAAACTACGCAAAGCAAAACCAAAACAAACCAAAAGACTCTTTTATCTACTCCAGCCAGTCCCGCTTCTTCCAGATGCCAAAACCAAAGGCAGGTTCTGAGACCATAAGGGTACTTCCTTGGCTGAAGTCTCTTCTGTTCGAAAAATTTGCAACTGATTTGGGGACAATTCTTTTCTCCTGTTTCACAGTCTGCTGCTTAAATGTCATGGTGGCTTCACACTCAGGCTGGACACTGAAAGACGAGGTGGGGTCCAGAGTCTGCGCGCCCACTGCCTGCCTCCTGGCACGCTCAGCTCCTTCTGCAGCGTGCCCTCCCCCATTTCATCTCCTTCCCGGGTCTCATGCCGGGAGCTGCAGAGAAATGACCACTAGAAGGGTTTGAGCTGAGCTCTACACGCTGCTGACTGAAGCAGCGCACCTAAGAGGGCTCGACATTCTTGTAAGTCTCTGGGGAGGCCGGGGAGGCTCCAAACTCACTTCCTGTTCAGCACGAGGACTTCACAGGCCTGAGGCCAGTGTCCTACTGCATGCCGCTGCAGCCATGGGCCGGAATGATCGAATAACCTCGTAGGGCCAATCCGGGCTGGCAACAGTCATGCTCTCCCTTCCTTACCTACTTAGTCACAGCAACAACTCAGTGAGAAAACTAAGTTAATAGAATAAGAAAACCGTGGGTTCACTTGCTGCCAAGAGGGCATCCGTGATTCGATGGAAAAAGGAAGTTCTGGTCGTTTATTCTGGCTGATAGTGAAGGCTGGGGTCCCCTGATGTCACGACCGCTCCCCAGAAGTTTCTGCTGTGAGCTTCCTAAGTCAGGCTCACCATGTGACCTGATGTAAGAAATTAACAGATTGAGAACTTTCCTCAGTTCCCACAAATATCTACCGCCAATGTTTCCCTTGTTTATCGTCAAGTACTCAGGAGATTAGGTCATGCAAACCGGCGAATAAGATTTACTGAGTTGCACTGTCAAGTCAAGGATGTGTGGGAATTAGTGACATAAAAGGACAACTTGTTAGATACTTGTGGCTCCCAAGATTTGCTTTTCTTAGTAAATAATAAATTAACTGATCACAGGCAGCTTAAAACTATGCAGAGAAGAAGAAAATTAGATCCAGACTTGATCTGCAAACTGAGCAGATGGAAATACCTTCTGCATTCCTTTCCTACTGCTGAGCTGCCTTGCACTCACTGGACTCGTGGAATTTTAAGAACTGCAAAGCCGTTTTATGGAAAGGAAATTCCAAATTTCAGAGAGGATCTACAGATTGTTGTTGAGCTCAAAATGTATTTCAAATTTCTGTACCTGTTGTTAGATGATAAAGTACCAGGATGTGTCTGAATTATAAATTATCTGCCCTTTGACGGTGGCTCAATTTTGAGAACAGACTTAAGCCAAGAGTGAAATATCCCTGGTCTTCTGGAGCCAAGCATATGAGTCCTAAGACTAACAGGAAATATTTTACCACACAGCAAGCGTCTGAGGTTATTTAGTGTCATTAAAATACATCCTCTCAATGTATTCATGAATGAAATAAAATCAGGGAGTACCATCAGAAATGTTATCCCATGTCTTACTTTCCTGGGCTTCCATAACAAAATACCACAGGCTGGGTGGCTTGGAACTACAGCAATTTGTTGTCTCATAGGGGACTGCCCTAATCAAATTGAATAATGAGGGAGCAGATGTGGCTCAAGCACCTTAGCACCCACCTCCCACATGGGAGGTCCCCAGTTCAGTTCCTGGTGCCTCCAGAAAAAAACAAAAAACAAAACAATAAGCAAAACAAATGAAAAACCAACTCAGGGAAGCTGATGTGGCTCAGTGGTTGAGCACCAGCTTCCCACAAACAAGGTCCCGTGTTCAATCCCCTGTCTCTCAAAAATTTTTTTTTGATTAATGATTAGCACCAAGCTTAAAACACGGTTCTTTCAGAAAGAAAAGGCAAGATAGTGGGAGAGTAAGGAGTTCCAAGAGTCAGCTCATGCTACAGGGCAGTTAGTAATCACCCAGAGCATCTAAAGCACCTGTTTAGGGGGCCCCAGGAGACTAGAAGAGCATCCTGCAACATCCTTGGAAGAATGGAAGGAGACTGCCCATATGCAGGGAAGATTTGTGAGTAGAGCCCTCCATGCCACAGAGGCCAGTACACATCCCCTGGTGATGGTGCAAGACGCCTTGGGAGCTATTCCCTGGCTGCGGTTGGAAGCTCCATTCCCCAAAAATGGGGGAGGAAGAGACTATCAGGCACTGACTTTAGCTACTGATTAGTAAATTTGGCTGGCTAATGAACAATCCTAAGAACAGATGAAGTCTGAAACTGTCCAAGTTGGAAAGAGACCGGTAGCCACCATTTTAACTCTGCCACTGGCATGAGGGAAAGCAGCGCTGACTGAAAATCACAGTGATGGTAGGGACCAGCTTCTTTCCACCCAGATGAGATTGTAGCTCTAGCCTAAGCCCCAGCACCACCTCCGGCAGGGAGGAAGCTGGGGGGACCTGCAACAGCCTCTCTGGGTAACTGTAGTCGCTCTCAGCCTGCACAGATTAGACTACTAGGCACCCATGTGGCTTTATCCCTGGCCCAAAAAGGACGGGGGTGGGGGGTGGTGTTTCCTCAGCCTCTCCAGACAACTGCAGGCACTTTCAACCCTCACAGTCTAGCTTGTTGGGTACCTGTTCTCCATTCCCGCCCCCAAGCAGGATTGGAGGTGGGCAGTGTTTCTTCAACCTCTCCGGGCAACTGCAGGTGCTTTTGGCCCACACAGACTAGATTGCTGACTCCATCCCTGTCCCTGACAGGGCAAGAGGAACAGTGTTCCCTCAGCCTCTTGAGCAACTGCAGTCACTTTCAGCCCACATGGACTAGACTATTGGGCCAATCTGTGGCTCCATCCCCACCCCTGACAGAGAGAAGGAGGGGTAGTGCTCCTTCAGTCTCTTTGGGCAACTGCAGGTGCCTTTGGCCTGCACAGACAAGATTGTCATGCATACCTGTGGCTCAAGTCCAGGGCCTGGCATGGGAGGAGAGAGGCTGGTGCTTTGTCAGTCTATCTGGCAACTGTGGTCAGTTTTGACAGGCATAGCTTAGTTTTCTGCCCACACCTGTGGCTGCATTACCACCCAAGACAGGGAAAGAAGGGGTGTTAAGCTTCATCAGTCTCTCCGGGCAACTACAGATGATCTTGGCCTACATGGCTTGGATTACTGCATATGGCTGCAGCTCTGTCCCTACCCCTGCCAGGGGAGAAAAGTGGGAGAACGTTCATCGGTTCCTGAGGCAACATGTGCAGCTTCAGCCTCCATGGCTTAAAGTACCAACCTCATCCTCGGTTCCTACTCTGCAACCAGCAAGGGCAAAAAACAAGAAAAACAGATGAAAAAATTCTGATCGGCTAAACACAAGCCACTATAAAGTTACAAATTAAGTTGATCCAGGTATCAAAGAGGGGCTGTAGCACAAAACCAATCAAATAGAAAGCCCATTGACTAAAGAGAGAAACTGACCCAGAAAAATACATCTAGTGAATGAGATACCGAGACACCAACAAAAACTTAAAATCTATACCAAGAAACAGGAAAATACGGCCCAATCAAAGGCAAAAACTAAGCCTCTGGATGACATAAAGGAGTTGAGACAACTAATCATAGATATTCAAACAAATCTCCTTAATAAAGTCAATGAGATGGCTAAAGAGATTAAGGATATTGAGAAGACACTAGGTGAGCAAAAAGAAGAATTTGAAAGTATACATAGAAAATAGTAGATCTTCTGGGAATGACCAGCACAATAAATGAAATGAAAAATACACTGGAGGCATATAATAGCAGATTTGAAGAGGCAGAAGAAAGGATCAGTGAGCTTGAAGACAGGGCCTCTGAAAACAAACATAAAAAAGAACAGATAAAGAAAAGAATGGAAAAATTGAACAGGGTCTCGGGACTAAATAACGGCAAGAGATGTGCAAACATATATGTCATGTGTGTCCCAGAAGGATAAGAAAAAAGAAAAGGGGCAGAAGGAATACTTGAGAAAATAATGGTGGAAAATTTTCCAACCCTATTGAAGGACATAAGTACCTGTGCCCAAGAAGCACAGCATACTCCCATCTGAATAAATCTGAATAAACCTACTCCAAGACATGTACTAATCAGAATGTCAAATGCCAAAGATAAAGAGAATCCTGAAAGCAGCAAGAGAAAAACAATGTATCACTTACAAAGTATGCCCAATAAGATTAACTGCTGATTTTTCATCAGAAACCATGGAGGCAAGAAAGCAGTGGTATGATATATTTAAGATACTGAAAGAAAAACTGCCAGCCAAGAATCTTATTATCAGCAAGACTGTCTTTCAAAAATGAAGATGAGTTTAAAATATTCACAGATAAACAGAAACTGAGAGTCTGTAACCAAGAGACCAGTTTTGCTGGAAATACTAAAGGGAGTGCTACAGCCTGAAAAGAAAAGACAGGAGAGAGAGGCTTGGACAAAAGCCTGGAAATGAAGATTATATCAGTTAAAGTAACGAAAAGTGTAAAAAGAGTGGTGAAAATAAGATATGACAGATAAAACCCAAAGCTTAAAATGGGTGAAGAACTGCCTTTACAGTAATAACATTGAATGTTAATGGATTAAACTACCCAATCAAAAAACACAGACTGGTGGAATGGATAAGAAAATATAAGCCATCTATATACTGTCTACAAGATACTCACCTTATACTCCAGGATACAAGTAAACTGAAAGTAAAACACTGGAAAAAGATATTCTATGCATACAGTAACAACAACAAAAAAAGCTGGAGTAGCTATATTATATTAGATGAACTAGACTTTAATAGTAAAGCTGTTATTAGAGAAAAGGAAGGACGTTATATATTAATGAATAGGGCAATTCACCAGGAAGAAATAACAACCATAAATGTATATGCACCTATCCAGGATCCCCCAAATGACATGAGACAAACACTGGCAAATCTGAAGGGAGAAATAGATGGAGTTACAATAACAGTTGGAGACTTTAACACACCACTGTTATTATTGGATAGAACCTATGGGACATAGCAAAGGCAGTGCTGAGAGGGAAATTTATATCCTTCAATGCTTACATTAAGAAATAAGAAAGAGCTAAAATCAATGACCTAACTACACAGCTGGAGGAACCACAAAAAGCACAAACTACAATGAGAAACCATCTCATGCCTCATAGAATGGCCATTAATAAAAAAGAAAGAAAGAAAGAAAGAAAACAACAAGTGCTGGATGTAGAGAAATAGGAACACTCGTTCACTGTTGTTGGGAATGTACAGTTTGGCAGTTCCTCAGAAAGCTAAATATATAACTACTGTATTATCCAGCAATTCCTCTAATAGCAATATATCCAGAAGAACTGAAAACAGGGGTGCAAATAGACATTTGCACACCGATGTGTGCATTATTCACAATTGCCAAAAGATGAAAACAACCCAAGTGCCCATCAACTGATGAATGGATAAACAAAATATGGTATATACATATGATGGACTACTACGCTGTTGTAAGAAGAAATGAAATTGGGACATATATGACAACATGGATGAACCTTGAGGACATTATGCTGAGTGAGATAAGCCAGACAGAAAAGGACAAATATTATATGGTCTCACTAAGATGAACTAAATACGAAGAATAAACACATGGAGTTAAAACCTAAAGTAAAGGTTACTAGCAACTAGGATGAGGGCTGAGAAGGGGTACTGATGCTTAATGTATGTAGAAGTTTTCATTAGCTTGACTGAAAACAAAGTGTGGAAATGGATAGAGTTGATGGCAACACATTTTAGTGAGTATAACTAACATGGCTGGTTTATGAACGGGATTGTGGCTGAAAGGAGTAGTCTAGGGATGTAAATGTTAATTGAAAGAAAGCTAGAGAATAATATAGGGACTGAATAACATAGTGAACCTGGAGGTGGATGAGGACTGTGGTTAATAGTACAAATACAAGAATGCTCTTCTATGAATAGAACAAATGTACATCACTATTACAAGGCAGTAAGAATATGGTGATGCATGGGAAAAATACAATTAGTGTAACTTATGGACTGTAGTTAACAGCAATATTGTATATTTTTGCATCAACATCAAAGAAGTTACTTTATCAATGCTAAGGGTCAGTAATAGGGGGGTATGGGATTTTTTCTTTTGGACTAAGGAAAATGTTCAAAAATTTACTGAGGTGGTAACTGCACAGCTCTGTGATGAAGTGAAGGTGACTTCACTTTGGATAGAACGTACAAGGCATGGGGCTGTATAACAGTGAGCCATGTGGTGGAAGATAGCGGTTAAGACTATGAGTATGAGAGTGCTCGCTCATGAACAATAATAAATGTACTACACTAATACAAGGTGCTAATAATATGGGGTGTATGGGGAAAATATACCAAGTGCACGCTATGGACCATAGTTAGTGGTAATACTCTAGTGATGTTTTCATAATCTGTAAAAAATGTTCCACAACAACGTAAGGTGGTGGTGGAGGGGTGAAGTATGAGACTTCTGCACATTATGCATGATTGTTACATAAGCTCACAACTTCTCAAACAAAAATACATAGTTTTAAAAAGTCAATGGGGATAAGGACAATGCAGTGAGTGTCTTATAAAACTAAATTTACTTAATTATAAGATTTGTTTAATTATGCAGAGCAGTCCCTTATTCTGGAGTTGGATTTTTCTTACTTTCATGCTAAAATATCTTTCTCTTATGGGCTGGTGAGAGTTACAGAATTTTTTTTTTTTTTTTTGCATGCTTACATGGCAAAATAAAAGAAGTTTAAATTAAAAAAAAAGTTTTTCCATAAAAATAAATTGAAGAATCTTTTAAGCAGGATGTTTTCATTTTATTCTAAAACAAGCCTAACATTATAGCTAACAGGCTAACTTCATTTTCAATAAATATCCATATGGCTTATACATACATAGTTTTTAAAATCATGTGTTCTAAATGTGACAATATTATGGACGCTTCTACTCTATTAGAAGTTCCTCACTCACTGGAGAGGGACATAAAGTGCCCAGAGAGCGGTGAAGGTAAACAGTTTTATGTTTTCTTGGGCCTATCCATATTTTGAGAAACTTCAATACAGAAGCCAAATAAGTAAAGACTTTTAGAAAGAGCATGAAGGAAGGAGAAAAGGGTTCTAGTCTGAGTTTTGTCAAAACAAACCATGTTGTCTTAGGCAAGTCACAGCCTCAGTTTTCTCATCTGTTGGTTGACACGATGGACATCTGCCCTCCCCACCACACAGAGCTGTTGTCTTCAGAACCTCTAGGTGGTCCCATGAGTAGCCGACATATGTATGTTTGGATGTGTGTGTGTGTGTGTGTGTGTATATATTTTTTTGACAAATGATACAATGGCTTTGGCCTCTGCCCACTAGAACATTTCTTTTCTCCTAACATCATTTGTTCTTTTTTATTCAGGGATCAAATCTTGTCTTGGAACTTTCAAGCCCTCATATATTCCAGTATTATTTAAAACTCTACTTATTCTATGAAGTTTTCTCGTGGAAAGGGAACAAATTCATTGTGACCTAACCCTGTTTAAACATATGCTCAGCAGCTCAAATTCCGATGCAATTAGGCAGGCAAGAACCTGACGCTCCCATCGGTGGATTCTCTAGGGCTGGAGGGGAGCAATTATAACTGACCTTCTGTGGAGCTAACAGGTGAAACGGGAATCCTGGAGGTGGTTTTGACCCAGACTGAAGGCATCCAGCAGGCCTCACGGCTCTCTAAAGACAGAGCCCTTCACCTGAGGACACCTCTTGAAAGAGACAAGCTTGGCTCAGCTAATGACAGAGCCGAGAGTGCTCATGTGCTTTGGTGTCTGCCACACAAATAAATCAGCTCTGAAAGGATGTGCCATTTTAATGATAGTTATTAAAAAGAAGTACTTATGGGAACAATGAAAGCATTATATTCCAGAAAAAGTATGACTAATTATTTCTTATCATTCTCTCCCATATCTGTTACTTTTAAAGTTAAAATGATAATTCTTATAAAGTTAAAATGATAATTCTTAAAACTGGCAATAAAAACAACAGGTGGATTCTGTCCATGAAAATATCCCTCATTTTAACAACCGAAGTAAAAATATCGTCTTTTGAGGATTTTTTATAGAAATAGGTTTTAATAAATCTAGAGGTAAAGTCAACGTTCTGAAGTTTACCTAATTAATTTGACAGCTTCCAGCTCCTCAGCAGTTGGTAAAGAAGCCATCTTCAGGAAAACCATGTTGAATGTGCAACCATCCAAAAATGCTGCTGCCTGCTTCACGTCACTAATGGTTATTGTGATTTTTGCTGTACTTGAAAATAATTTCTGTACAATATCAGCCAGATTCCCAACAATGACATCTCCAACTAATAAGAGGTCTATCTTTGCCTGAAAGAGAAAGAAACAGCACAAACAGCACATCATTAATAGCCAGTTATAGAGAAAATATGATGTGTGGAAGGATAAAATAAATAAGGGTTACAAATAATGCCAGTGCTGTGTGGCTGGGCTGAATGGAAGCCCACAGCTCCTCAAGGACAGGGGCCCTTCACACTTCACGTCCTGGGTACCTGAGGAGTGTACAGGTCTGAAGGTCTCGCTATTTCTGAAATTCTGCCTACAAATGCTCTTCTACTGTGGTTTTCCTGCAAGTTTCTCTCTCATCCTATAAACAATATATATTTTTAAGAAGGTACCGGGGATTGCACACAGGACCTTGTACATGGGAAGCAGGCACTCAACCACTGAACTACATCCACTCCCCAATGAGAGTTGGTTTTTTCAATTGTTTGTTTGGTTTTTAGGAAATACAGGGATCAAAACTAGGACCTCGTATATGGAAAGAAGGCACTCAACCACTGAGCTACATCCACTCCCCAAGATGGGATTCTTATGGCCCAGTTTCCCAATCACCCCTCCTGCTGGGAGACCTGTCTACAGTTAAGAGAACCAAACCTGTGGCTCTCCCACTCAATTTATTTCAGTGAAACATGCATGTCAGAGGAGACAGAAGATCTAAGTTCCTCAGTTTGAAGAAACACTTGAATAAAGTCCTTTGAATGAAATATACATATTGTTCAAATCCCAATATTAGGAACCAAAAAGGTTCTTTATTCCCATTTGGAGATATTTTCAAACACATTTAATTAGGAAAAAATATAAATTTCCCTCTTTATATTTCTCTACACTTTATTTCCTATAGCAAGAATGGAGATGTCTGACTCAGTGGAAACAGTCGGTAGGCTGTTGGGAATGCCAGGCCATAATTGGTACCCATGAGAAAATGGATTCGGGAGCTGACTAGAGAGTTGAAGACAAAAGAAGTGAGTGAAGGAACTGGCGATTCTTGTAGGAAGAAAAGGTGGTTTGCCAAAGGCACAACTCTGCAGGGCAGGAGGCAGAAATGGGTGATGAAGCTTATCAAATGCTTTTACAGTATCGACACGCTCATATTATTTTTTTTCTCCTTTAATCTGTTAGGTCGTGAATGACTAATATATTTCCTAAGGTCAAGTCATCACTGCATTGCTAGCATAAATTTTTAAGTTTTATATGTCCTCTCAAGTGAATTTTGTGTATGTTTTTTAAAAATCCATTTCAGTTTTTAAAATTAATTTTAAGTTGTACATAATATTTATTACTAGCTTTGAATTAATCTTGTTCTCTTCCTAACTAGAAATTGGTATTTAATTAATTCCTTTCTATCCTTTTTCTTCTGGTAATACTTTGTCTGTGTTGTCCAATACGGTAGCCTCACGTGGCTATTTAAATTAAATGTATATAGTTAAAGTTAAATAAAATTTAAAATTCACTTCAGTTGCAAAAGCCACATTCCAAGAGCTCAAAAAGCGCTGGACATCATAATTACAGAAAATTTCCATCATCACAGAAAAGTTCTATTGGACAGCACAGCAGAAGATCCAAATTTTCCTCCAACTGGCACTAAGCTGTACAAATTAGATTAGATAAATAATGAATAATGTCTATTCATTGTTAAGTAGTTTGTAATTTCAGTTTATGTTTTCATTTAAACCTTAATTTTTAAGAGGATAGTGTTTTGTTTGGGTATTTTTTAGTTGCTTATTTCTTTTTTCAGTACGTCATCAACAGGAATGAGTCCTATATAATTTCTACTTTTTACAATATGTGGATAATATATTGTGGCCTAATTCATAGAATTTTTATTAACATTCCATGGGATATTAGAAAACAATGTGTATTGTCTGTCAGCCATAAAGCTCAATATATCTTTTAAGTCAAACTTGTTAACAGTTTTCATACTTGATCTTTCAGTTTCTGAGATGGGTGTGTTAAAAAGTCCCTCTTCATTACGGTCTTGTCAACTTACCAACTTTTCTAACCATGGGCTCTCTAATTAGGGATTACGTACATAAAGGTTCGTAAGAATTATATATAGTTATATAAATAAATGTAAATATAATTTTAATATAAACTGCATATTTACTTATATATTTATATAAATATGCTTATAGAGTATAATTAACTGTATAAATATTAAACGTTAATTATGAGATCGCTTATGTGAAATATACCTTTGTCCCTTTTCATGCTTTTCACCTGAAATTTGTTCTTACATATAGCTTAGCTTTTATATCCCTTTATTTTGAATCTTTCTATATCACTTTGGTTTCATGTGAGTTTTTAACAGTATATATTTGAATTCATTTTTTCAGATTTGTTTTTAATATAGGAATTTAATATGAATAGTAATTAATTAATATTAACTGATTTTAAAGTGAGATTGTCTTATCCCTTTCATTTGTTATTTCACGTTTCCTATTTACTGTAATTTTGTTTCTTTTTCTGCATGCCTTCTGTCAGGCTGATCAAATTTCCCTTTTTCCATCCTGCTGCCCCAACAATGCTGTCGGAGTTACACCCCTTATTTCTGCTCTATAACTGGTGTATAGCCTGAGCCTTTATTTTGAATTAATTTTATATCGACAGATGGGTTGGCAATGAGTACCCTTCCCCTACATCCCTCACCCGGCCACAAGGCGTTGCCAAACCAGGAAATGGGCATCACCGCCCTGCTATCAACTAAGCGCAGCCTCGACTCGGGGGTCGCCGATTTGCCC
>JAQZBX010022509.1:0-22901 GCA_029593785.1 Cabassous unicinctus
TTGCACACCAATGTTTATAGTGGCATTATTCATATTTGCCAAAAGATGGAAAAACCCAAGTGTCCATTAACTGATGAATAGATAAACAAAATGTGGTATGTACATATGATGGGATACTATTCAGCTGTAAGAAGAAATGAAATTGGAATTCATATGACAACACCGATGAAACTTAAGGACATTATATTGAGTGAAATAAGTCAGATGCAAATGGGCAAATTTTGTATGGTCTCACTAATATGAACCAAATAAAATGAGTAAACACATGGAGTTAAAATTTAGAGTATAGGCTACTAAGAGATAGAATGAGGGTTGAGAAGGAGGACCTGATGCCTAATGTATATAGAATTTCTAATAAGCTTGATTGTAAATGTGTGGCAATGGATAGAGTTGATAATAACACATCATAGGGAGTATAACTAACATTGCTGGTTTATAAATGTCATTCTGGCTGAAAGGTGTAGTCTAAGGACATAGTGTTCATAGAAAGAAATCGAGTGGATAATCTAGGGCCTGTGTAACAGTAAATTTGGTAGTGTATGATGATAGTGGTTAATAGTACAAATTCAAAAATGTTCTTCTATGAACTAGAACAAATGTAAGTCACTATCACAAGGTGTTAAGAATATGGTGATACATGGTAAAATACAATTAATGTAAGTTATGGACTATAGTTAGAAGTAATATTGTAATATTTTTCCGTCAATGTCAAAGAAGGTATTATATCAATGCTATGGGTCAACAACGGGGGAGTATAAGTGGGTTTGGGATTTTTCCTTTTGGATTAATAAAAACATTATAAAATTGACTGAAGTGATGACAGTCCAACTATATGATGAAACAGAACCACTGAACATACACTTTGAATGGATTCTACAAGGCACAGGGAATCCTGTGGTGGATGATGGACTGTGGTTATCAGTACAAATATGAGAAAGTTCCTTCATGAACAATAACAAATGTACAACACTAATGCATGGTATTAAAAATGGGATGGTTTATTGGAAAAATACACCAAATGTAACCTATGGTCTATAGTTAGTAGTAATATTCTGTGATATTTTTTCATCATTTGTTACAAAGTTTCCACAAAAGGCAAGATGTTGGTGATGGGGTGATGTATGCAAATCCTGTATGCTATACTTTTATGTGTAATTGATTTGTAAACTAACAACTTCTCTAGTAAAACAGTAAATAATTTTAAATAAATGAAAAAAAAAAACACATAGTTAATAGCAACAAAGGCAGAAATATTTCTGGACCAGCATCCAAAGGGGGATGGAGACTGATGGAGGTGAGTCCAGCACTGGGGGCTGCTTTTCCTCAGGGGCTTTGCCAATTCCTGGCCAGTAATTGAGTGCAGAGAGTTTGAGTAGCGCATTTAATCTTCTCACTGCTTAAAGGCACCGCACTGGAATCCAGGACCTGTGAAATGGTGAAGGAGGGGTGAAGGATAGTAAGGTCTAAGAATGCTTGTTTATGAGTATCTAGAAGCCTTCCTCTAGAAATAAAGGCAAAACAGGGAAAGAAGCCCACCCAGTGACTGCAGTCCAGATTCAAATTATATCAAATCCTTAAATGTATGGGAATTACCTGGATTGATAGGGTACCAGAGAAATAAATATAAACCATCTCTGGAGGAAGATAACATTGTCCTAAAAACAAACATAAATTCTAAAAATAATATTGCAGATATAAAATTGACTATATAATAAAAGGATGACTGGGTATAATAGAAAAAATGACAATGTGAAGGTAAGTGATAAAAATAAAAAGACAATAGAAGGAGACCATCACAAACTTTTGGAGTTACAAACACTGACTATGAAATATATGATATGACTTTGAGACCTAAAAATCTATTAGAAGAAATATCACAAATGAGTTTGGTTCATCCCATGGAAATGAGGCAACTTGCAAGGTACTTGGAACTAAGTAATTTGATGTTCAGTTCATATCATAGAACAAAATAAATTCTAGGCAGTCTAAACACATAAATGTTAGAAAATGTTGAACAACTAGAATAATGTATAATATAATTCTAGTTGAAATAGGGTAATACACTGCTGTTTTGTTTTGTTCCTTGACTGTAGAACTTAATCAGGAAGATAATTGTTGTTGTTTTTTTTCCAGGAAATACTTAAAGGAAGAAATTATGCATTATATACACTTTTTTCCTGACTGTGGCATATAGTATTGCAAATATGTTTGGAAGTTTTATCACAGGTCACCTCACTCATTCTCTTAATTAAGCAAGATTAGAAAAATAATTCAATCACATGAAAATGTATGTATTCCTTTAACAAATATTTATTATGCCCTACTTTGGGCCAGGTATTATGAAATTTGCTGGGGATACCTCAGCATACAAAACAGACACATCCTTGATATGGATTCTATAATCTCAAGGGAGAATATATATATTAAACAAGAAATTATTGGGAAAATCTTGGGTGGTTTGGGAGGATTATAATTCTATTTAGGTCATAATCATAATCAAGTACACTGGAAGATGTGTAGTCGTAGAATGTATTTTAAAAGCTGATGATTTTTTTCTCCTCTGAATACCTAGATGTAAGCATAGTTATTGCTTGGAGACAGAAGTAAAAATAAGAATTTTCCCTCTACCTACATGATGCTCATCTCTCAGTTACGTACCTAATGGTGAGGAGCAGCAGGGTGGAACATCCAGAATGTCTGATAATCATAAAGTCATGAATGCTTGCAAACAATTTATATGCTATATATTTTAGTAGATTCACCTTCCGAGTAATATTGTGCTTCACTGCACATTAAAATTAGTTTGCATTCCCTATGTACACACTATCTTGGAGTATGCAGTATGGTTAGCAGTAGCCCTTTCAATAGATAATACACAGAGCGGACAATCTGGATGTAGTCAATGCACAACTGGTAGTACATAAATCTGTTGACATGATAGCAGGGCAAACCATAGTGTTATTTCTATTATTATGGTCTATATCTTATTTTCCCATAACCACATGTAAAAGAACTTACAGCAACTAACATCTAAAAGCATATTGTAAAATTTTATATTTATTGCTCAAACAGAAGTAAAACTTTCTAAGGAAGAATACAGTCACTGGAGATCAACAGATTACAAAATTAGATAATTGAATTTTCTCTAAGTTTTCTGGAAGTTGAGGAAAAAAGAAAGGAATTTTATATAAATATTGGTTAATACAATGTACTGTTTTTATTTCTGAAATTAAAAATAATGACCATTAATTTTGGAAAATTTCCAAAATCTAAAGCTTAAATAAAAAACAAAAATTAGCAGTAACTTCTCTTTCAAGTCCTAAACAACTATTTTCTTTAATGTCAAAAATTTAATCATACTGAACACTGGGTTTTTAAACCTATATTCACCTTGCATTTTCTTATATATCCTATTCTTTAATTATATGTTTTTAATATTAGTCACCAATATTAGTCAAAATATTTGATTTACTTAAGGTCTTATCATTGAATATTAAGGTGGCTTGCAAAATTTCTATGAGACAAGGAAATACTGATTTTTGGTATAAGTTTGTGAATGCTCAGGTTTAAATTCCATTTCTATATTTTGCTTACTATTATTCATTAAGGACTTGCTTTCACAGTTTTTTTTTTTCTAGGTAAATTCTTAGAAAATTAATAATGTTGTCTCCTTTATTACTAAAAGATCATTTTATTATTTGATTATTTTTAAATATTTTTCTCATTTTGAATTAAGGAAAATTTTTAGAAGGATGTAAATACAGATGATAAATGCTAAATTATCTTATCTATTTCTTCTTACATATTGTTTATCTATTTGATATAAGTATTAACAGTCCCTGAAAAATAGATAATTATTTTCCTAATTTACTTGGATTTTTAAAAATTAAAATATACTTGAATATTTTTAAATGGCTCTTTGCAATCAATTGATATGATCAAATTGTTTGCCCTTCATATGTTAATTTCACAATTTCATTTATTTTTTCATCAATTTACTTATTTGGTAAAAATTTATTGTAGGCTTATTATGTTTCAAGGCAATATTCTTTGTGATAAAACTATTAAAGGAAAAAAATAGATAAAAATCCCTGCCCTGATGTTGCTTATATGGGGGGGGGGTGTTGTTGAGGGATAAGGGAAGAAAAAAATTAACAAATAAGTTAGCTATATAGGACCTCTTATGATAATATGTGCTGTGGAAAAAAGAAAAGAAATAGAAAATGCCAGGGGCATTATGGAGTTCATTTTATTAAATAGAGTGGACAGAGAGAGAGAGAGTTCCATGAAGACGTAAAGCAGGTGGTAGAATGAGCATGAAATAACTGGGGAAAGAAGGTCCCAACAGAAAAACATAAAAGAAAAAAACATGTACCTGGTGTGTTCTGAGAACACCAAAGGAGCCGTAAAAGGAGAGGAGTGGAAGATGAAGTTGGAAAACTAAATAAAATGGGAGGCATATGCAGTATAGCCCTTTTTTAGTAAACTGCATGGACTCAAAAACATTGACAAAGTTCTGTTTATAAAAGGATGTGATTTGAATTATAATTTAAAAGGATCACTCTGGAAGAGACTGTAGGGAGGCAAAGGCAGAAGCAGGGAAACTATTCTGGAAGTCTTTGCACTTATCTAAATGAGACCTTGGAGGCTTTGTTGAGGTTGTAGAGACAGAGATATTGAGAAGTGGTTAGAGTTGAGATATATTTCACAAATAAATCTGACAGAATTTGCCAAGATATTGGATGTGGTGCTGCAAAAAAATAATAATAATGATAAGCAAAACAAAACAAAATAAAATAAAATAAAATGTAAGATAGTATATAATTTACATTTATTATAATGAGAAAAAATGAGGAAGGAACAAGTTTGACAGGGGTTGAGGATTAGGACTTCAGTTTTACAGAGGTGAAATTTGAGAATTTTTTTAATCCAAGTGGAGATGAGTTGTAGGCAGTTGGATACACTAGGCTTAATTCAGGAAAAAGGTGGAAACTGAAGCTTTAATATGAGAGTCATTACTATGTAGAAAGTATTTAAATTTTATGACATCATCACAGATAAGAATACAGATAAGAGAAATGGATGTGTAAATTTTGAAAGATAGAGTAAAACTAGCAGAGGAGGCTAAGAAGGAGAATCTAGTGAAAAAGTGGAAAAAGTGTACCCTAGAAGTCAAGCATAGGAAGTGTTTCAAGGAACAGAGATGAATCAGTTGTGGCAATTACAGTATATTGGAAAGTGAAGTTAGTACTGAGAAATGACCATTGGATTTAGCAACATGGAAATCATCTGTGACCATTTTTCTTTTTTTTTTTTAAAGATTTATTTATTTACTTTATTTCCCCCACCCCCACCCTCCACTGTCCGATGGTTCTCTAGTCTGTCTGTTCATTGTTTGCTTGCCTTCTCCAGGAGGCACCAGGAACCAAACTTGGGACCTCCCACATGGGAGGCAAGTGCCCAATGGCCTGAGCCACATCCGCTCCCTGCAGGCTGTGGTGTCTGCTGGCTTGTGGCATCTGCTCATTGCAGTGGGGGCGGCATCTAGCTCATTGCGGCCTGAGTGGGAGGTGGCATCTAGCTTGTTGAGGTGGGAGGCAGCATCTGCTTGACTTCTTTAGGAGGCACCAGGACCAAACCTGGGACTTCCCATGTGGTAGACAGGAACCCAACTTGTTGAGCCACATCTGCTTCCCAACCACTTCCTTATAAAATAGTGGTACTGAAAGCCTAATTGGAAGGTGTTTAAGAGAGAATTGGACGAAAGGATTTAGAGAGAGAATGTACAAACAAAATTGACTGTTAAGGAGATTTGTTGTAAATAGGACCAGAGTAATGGGGTGGTAACTGGAAGATTAATGTGGGGTAAAGAAAGGGGTATTTTTAAAGTGGGAGAATTTATGTTTGATGTTGTGCATGATCCTTAGGGACCATTCTTATTGCAGGGAAACATTTGATTTCACAGAACAGCAATGGTAAAAATTTCTGGAGCAATATTTGTGAGCAAGTGGGAGGAGATGGAATCTGGAGCACATGTGCAATGTTTTGCCTTTGACAGAAATACACAGCTCATCAATAATAACAGGAGCAGAGGAACCGTGTATGGGCCCAATGAGGGCAGAGGGAGGAGCAGGTATTGGAGGGATCTTGAGAGAGTTCTCTTCTGATTGCTTACATTTTTTTGCTGAGAATGAGCATGAGTTAGAAGCTGTGTGAGATTTGAGGAAAGAACAGAAATTATAAACTAATCATCCAGGAGACTGGGAGAGTAAATTTGGAAATGTGGTAGGATTTTCCAGTAATACTAAGGATATATTTGAAGTTATTTTTCATGGTTTTAATGTGATTTGATGTGGCAGATTTTCTCCAGGAGAGGCAGATTTAATCACACTTGGAAATTTTAAGTAAGAGAGGAATAAAAGAGCTAACGGTACTTGTAAATGAATAATTATAACAGCAGATTGTATTCTTAACTGGTTAAGTGAGAAGTGAGGACACGAGTGTGTGCCTTGTCAGTTCTGGTGACTCCAATTATCAGTTGGAGCCATTGTACTAGTAACTAGAAGAATATAGATGGAAATTCAGGAGTTTGATGTCAGACACTGGGTTGCTTTATAATATTATTTAGGGTTTGCAGTTGATGATGACAAGGGATAGGCATAACATAGGAGTGAGTCACTGAGCTAGTTAAGCCTAGAGCACAGGGGATAATGGGGAGCAAATCTCTCAAGTACTTCAAGCTTGAAACAGTGTAATATATTTAATAGGTGGGGCTGGGCAAGCAATCAAGAAATCAGGAATCACAGGAATCACAGACAGTTCTCACCAATATTCTCATTTGTCCACAGTACTAGAGTGGGTGTTATGTACGAAATCACCTGGGAACCCCTGGCAAAACCTTACATCTGCCAAAGTCCACCCATCTGTTTGCTGCTGCCATAGAAACTATGATTCCTTCTGCTTCTCCTCCAGCTTTAAATTCTCACAAGATTCCCTCAAATTGGCAGAATATAGTTCTTATGCCTCTGGGACCTGTAATACTTGAAAAAGCTTAAACAATAAATAGTGCTTAGTTGCCAGTGGACAAAAAGGCAGTCTACACGTATGATGATGCTTGCATACATACCCTTCAACTTACATAAATATAAACCAGAGTAGCAACAGCATGTGTAGTAGACATGGAGTGGAGATGTTACTCAGACCCCACTGCCTGACTTAAAGGAAACTCTTTGTTGCTCCAGATTTTGGGAGTGATGTCGACCTTTTCAGGATTGCCTCAACTACAGAAAGTTGCCTCAGTCCATACCCTATCCATTCAGGGAAAGTGCACATCCAATAACTGATCATGACGAAGTTGTAAATGAAGGCCCTTTGAACCAACGTGTAATAATTCTCACAGGACATGCCAACTCTGGAGCATCCATTGGGGTCTGACCTTCACTGCAGCTCAACTTCTCCCCTTGACCAATCTTTCTTCTTCCCTATCCCTTCCACAGATGTTGACTCCAAAGGGCATTTCCTAATAAATACCCTGAATACTAAATTCTATCTCACAGACTTGCCCAGAAAACCGAAACTGCAGCATCATGCTTCCACCTAGCATGATACAAAATATACCTGCTAAAATGAATATACAAGAGGAAGAGAAAAATTCCCATTAGTAATTTTATCTATTTGATCTTCAGGCAGAATCATCTTTAATATTGTAACTCAAGGTTTAATTTTATGATTGTCTACAAGCAACATTCGTTATAGAAAATAGTTATGATAGGAGAGAAGGAAAAAAAGAAATTGGCTAGTATGTACAGATATATAAATAAAAACAAAGGAACAAAGGTAAAGCATGCATAAGAACTACAGTTCTTATTTCTGCAGATGAGTAGTGGGATATTGTTGCTTTTGATTATTTCATTCTTCCACTGAATGTTCTTTTTCCCTTTTGCACCACAGCTGATCATATTTCTGAATCAAACCTTCATTCAGGACATTTTTGACCATTCATTATTGGCCTCAACTTAATTTTTTATTATGACTGATTAATAATAAATACGTACTGTGAAGTGTTAAGAAGGACATCAGGGAATACCTGGGTTGCAGACGTCGGCTTTCTTACCCATATTGTGTAAGAGATAATTAAGGCCAGTCATTTCTGCCTGCTCAGTAACTTTCATTGTCTACACAAAACAATTGTAGGAAGTCTTAACTTTCCTTAGAATGGAATCTTTATGTCGTCTAAGGAAGCAGACTTCTCTAGTCACCCAAGACTGCTAAATCAGTAGATAACAATACTGCAGGACTGGAAAACAAAATTTTGTGACTTAGTGTAAAGGGGAGGGCACTACTGCTATTCTTAGTTTCTAGATCTATGGATTCTGTCTATAGGAAAAGCAACATCGTATACAGTGCTAGTTCAGAGAATATAACACATATTGTAGGACAGCAATCCAACCACAGAAGGTGTTGTCTCCTAGAAATCTTTATTAGGTCACTTCACAATTCTGTAAGTTTACTTGCTTCCAAGATATAGGTTCTATATTGGTAGTAAAGACTCTTGTGCTCATGAATCAATTGTCTTATTTTTATCTATCTATCTATCTATCTATCTATCTATCTATCTATCTATCTATTTATCTATCTATCCCTAAATAGCTTGCTATTTATTTTTTGGTTAAAATTAACCCCTGAATCAGAAGCAATATTTTGTGGAATAAAGTCACTGACAATAAAGTGGTATATCCTTAGAAAGTGGGGCGGACAGATCATTGTGCACAAGGAAGGCAAATTCTAATTTAGAATAAGTGCCTAAATGGAAAAAAAATACCCCCACTTATACAATGAAAGGGATTCAACACAATTATTTAGCCACCATGTGGCTTGCTGATTTTCCCATGAAATAATGCATTTCAGGTGCCCATTGCTAGTCTTGATGGTGGATAAGCATTCAGTATTGGTGTCAGTGAGAGGGGTCTGTTTTTTGTTTTTTACCTCAGACAGAACTCCCTACCTACTGGCATTGATAAGGTGTTCACAAATCAAATAATAAACCTAGGATGACTAATCTCCAAAGAATAGGCACCTTTTTACATTTAATTCTTGAGAATCTTTTTCACTATAGGCTCCCTTTGATGAACACTCACATGGAATACAAATCCTTACTCAGTGATCCTTCCAAAAGTTCCATCCCATACTGCTTGTCTTTCTTTTACCAATCCTTCAGGATATTTCCTTCCAAATCCTGGACAATCTTTCAAAATTTTTAGATATAGTATTCATACATTACTATCCATTAATCCTTCCAAGAAAAGTACACAACTAGATGAAATGTTTGGAATTGTGCCTGTTGGGGGAGATTTGCCTTTCCTGATTGCTTGTGTAGCACCAGTGGTCAACTTTACGCTGATGACAACATATGTAAACCAAGACCAACCATTTTCTTCTTGATCAACTGCTCTTAATGCTTTAATACCCATGAGGATACTAGAGTGGATTGAGGAAGAGGTGGCGATATATCTGGAATAGATGCCATGTGATTCTGAACAATGAACACACACTTTCTTTTGTTTTTAGGACAAGCTTGAGACTGATTTTTTCTAATACTATTCACTTAATGATAGGATGCTACTGAAAATGTACATCTTTATGTATTAGTATATCACGTAAAATGCTGAGCTCATAATAAGTAGCCACCAGTTCAGGTTACATAGCTACTTGGTACTCTGTGATAAGAGTTCACATCACAGTCTACTTTGGCCAAAGATAAAGCCTAGAATTACTTCCCAGAATATGAATAGTAAATTACAGGAAAGGGCATACTTTTGAGTATTATATACATATTAATAATCTATTAACAACTATAATATCTGAATATATTATATTTGTATTATAATCATATATTATATATTGACAATTAAATTATGTATATTAATTATATATATATATATGCATCCGTTTTGTGATTTTCCTAATGAAATTGTTAAAGCCTCCATGGGGCACAGATACAAAGAGATTTCTGAGTTTTAATAATCTCCTGAGCTTTCTTTTATTCTCATTCTTGAAATAGGAATTTTTACAGGTTATTCAATAAATGAGTTACAGCAACTCTATTCATTTCCGACTGTTGCTGTAACAAATTTCCACAAATTTAGTGGCTTACAATAATACAAATTTATTCTCCTACACTTCTCAATTTCAGAAGTTTAAAATCAAGATGTTGGCAAGGTTACTTTTCTTTCAGAGGCTTCCAAGGATAATTTGTTTCTGAGTTTTACAGTTTCCAGAAGCTGCCTGCATTTTTGGGCCTGTGGTCCCTTTCTCCACCTACACAACACATTACTTCCAACTCTATTATTTCCTGTTACTTCTCCTTTTTCTCCTGTTCTATCCTCACATGATCTTCTCTGACTGACTGTATTAGAGTTCTCTACACAAACAGAACCAACAGGAAATGTGTGCATATATACACATAAATATTAAGAGACCTATTATAAGAATTTGCTCAAATGACTGTGGGGATTGACAAGTCCAGATTCCAAAGAGCAAGCTGTAAGTTGGAAACTCAATGAAGGTGAAGCTGATTCTCCAGAAAAAGCATACTGACTGAAGTAGAGATAGACATTCTTCTTTCTGACTGCTGAAATCTTCAGTTCTTGCTTTATGGACCACAGCTGATTGGATGAGAAGATGCCTCTCATTACTCCTTTGTTCATTGTAGAAGTAATCAGCTGTAGATGCAATCAACTGACTAATGATTTAAAACCATCTATAAAATACCTGCACAGTAAAAATCTGCCTAGTGTTTGCTTGACCAAACAACTGAACATCATAACCTTGTCAAGTGCTCACATGAAATTAACCATGGCATTGCCTCCCTCTTGTAAGAAACCTTAGGATTACATTGGGTTCAAGCAGATTATCTAGGATAATCTCCACCTTGCAAGATCCTTAATTTAATCACATCTGCAAAGTCCATTTTTTCATGTAATGTGACATACTCACAGGGATTAAGGCATGGACATCAATGAGAGGACATTATTCTGTTTACCACAGCTGTTTACTAAAATTTCATGTATGCTATTTCCCAAATCCAAAGTTCAGCAATCATTGCATCTCATTTTTTTGTGAGGAACAGATGGGACAAAACTTATTTTTCATTTTGAAGGTGAATCTTACTATGTCACAGACATATGAATGCCTAAAATGTTTGTCAATGGGAATAACATTCAATTTTCATGGACAAGTACATTCCTTAAAAAGGCAGCCATCAAAATTGTATTTCATGATCAGCATTTCCAATTAACATGATCCCATCAATACATTGGATCAGCATCATGTACCATGGCATGATAAGATAATCAAATAATCAAAGTTGTTTTGGATTCAATTAAACAAAGGAGCCAGAGTTTTCAAAGCCCTGACATGAGACAGAGTGTTTATTCCTGCAAATGTCAGCTAGAAGGAAAGTGCTTAATAGAACTTGTTAATTGTTTAGCAAAAGAAAAAATGTATAGGGTGAACAGCTCAGTAGGTTCCAGGTATATAAATTCACTGTAATCCACTCAAGCATACCCATTTCTATTTTCAAAGTTCTAATCTTTGCCAATAAAGATCCTATCTTTTATTTCACAATACTCTGTAGTGCTATAATCTTGTATTCTGCTGGGTCTAAGTATGGATCTGGGTTATATCAACCTTTTGTCAAAAAAGGTAACAAATTTTTTCATAGCAGTTATAGAAGCCCTTGAATTTTCTAATCATGTCTTGAACTAAGAACTGAAAAGAATAAGCTTGTTAAATTCTTTCTGTAAGTCCTCTTGTGTAATGAGAAATGTCAGCCCAACCACAATTTCTTGTAGTAATTTACACAATATTATCTTGCAGCAACTATTGCTCTCCCAAATCCTTGTCTTCAATAGATCCTTCATTCCAGGCAAATGTAGGCAATACTTTAATGAACTAATTTTCCATAACATGTCATCAATTATCAATATCCCATTGTTAATTGATGATTAGATCATTACTATCTTCAATCTTAATAGGTCAGATACCCTTCTCAGACTCCATTCTATAATCGCTTTGCAAGGACCACTTCACATACATGTATCAGTCAAAAGTTGAAGAGGAAAACAACAACACTAGATATTTCAAGTACACAAAACTTTTGGAAGTGCTGTGATCATTCAGGGAACTTGGATATTCAATTCCACAATTTCAGGCGCTACATCCCTGTAGCTGATAATTCATAGGAGAACTCATGGAAGCCTTGGCAAAATTTTATGTTTGCCGTTTTTAAAAGCCAGAAACCTGACCACTGTTGCCAATGGAGCAATAATGGCGTTTCTCAATTCCTACATTTCCCTTTTATAAATGCAAGTACCAGACTTTTAGTCCTTGCACTTAGAAGGAGGGGAGGTGAAGGTGCTTAATTCCCAACAGACAATTCAGAAGAGAACTTGAAATTTATCCAAATTGTTGGGAGTTGTGATGGTTAATTTTATGTGTCATTCTGGCTAAATTATGGTGCCCAGTTGTTTGGTCAAACATTGGCTTTGATTTTAGTGTGGAGGTATTTTGTAGATATGATTAGAATCTACAATCAGTTGACTTTAAAGTAAAAGTGATTCCTCTTTTTAATGTGGGTGGGTCTCATCCAATCAGTTGAAGGGCTTTAGAACAAATAACTGAGGTTTACAAAGAAAGAAGAAAATTCTTTCTCAAATATATACCATCTACATCTCTCCTGAGTTGCCACCCTGCTGACTTCCCCTATATAGTTCAGACTCAAAACTGAAACATCAACTCTAAAGAATTTCCAGCCTGCTGGCCTCCCTTACAAATACAGGACAGTCCTGTAAGCCAATTCCTTAAAAATATACTTCCTAAAATACACACACACAGAGACACACACGTATTCTGTTTTTTCTTTTTTTCTGTAAAACCCTGACTAATACAAGAGTAATGTTGGAGAGAAGTACAAGAAAAGATAAATATTTTAGGAGTAAAGGAGAGATAGTAAACTGGATTTTGCTTTTAAATTTTAAACTTGTTTCTTAAAGCTTATTCTACTCTCTCCATATTAAATGTTATCTGTTATTCTTTTTTTCTTTTTTATGCTATCACTGTCCTATTTTTAGGCAAGTTTTGCTTACTTTATAAAAATAAATCAGTTCTCACTTGTCATAACTCTAGAAGAACTTAGATTGCATGAAAATTAGTTGTATCTTGACTATTTCAAACTGAATATTTTAAAGAAGCATCTGCTAAAACTCTTTTAGAGAAATTTTAACATGGTGCTAGCAGACTTTTATTTTCTAGTCTTATACTGTTTTCCTATTTCTTTTTCATCAATTAAATAAAATTTAGGTAGATTTCTCTATTTGTTAGCATGGATTTTACATGAAATACCTTCATTTTGGGAAAGTAATATTGCATAGCCATTAATACTGTGGGTTTTGGGGTCAAATTGCCTGGGTGTGAATACCAGCTCTCACTCATACTGGCTGTGTGTCTTTGGTCTTGCTTACTGCCATGTGTCTTCAGTTTTCTCACACAGAGTTTACTGTGATGAAAAGCCAAACAGTTCTTAGTCCCTGGTACATAGTAAGATCAATGCTGACAATTAAGATGATGACTCTGTTTGAAAGAGTAAGTTAGAATTTCTTTGTTTTTGCTTAACTCCAGAGATTCAGGGTTTTCAGACCTTACTTTTAACCTCTTTAGAAAAGATGAAATATATTTTTTACCTTCACTCTTTTCTATACCTCACCAATTCACAGGTTTTTTGTTTATTTGTTTGCTTGTTTGTTTACTTACGTGGCTCCTCCTAAAGTTGAGTGACTTTTGTGGGGCAATTAGATCGTACACTATACTATGTAATTCCCCAAGCCCAGCCTTGCCCTTGGCCTCCAGAACCCAAGCAAGTGAATCCCAGAAGCATTGTAATATTGGCATGTACTTGCTCTCCTAGAAGCTTTGAATATTGTCATGTCCTGTGCTCTCCTAGGAAGCTAATTGGTGATCCTGAGACCATTTAACTCTTAAAAATCCTTTCCAGAAAACCATTTTGAATACAATCCTTGAACATACCTCCTGGTTGAATGAATCCCTTATCTATTTCTCCAGACAGGAAATATCGTGGTAGAGAGACTGGCCTGATCACTAGACTGGTGTCATAAAATTCATGTTTTATCATTTGCTTTTCCTTTATTAGGAAATCTCCAAATGGATATGTTAAAATCTGATCACTCTTGCTATATTGTATCAGTAGGAAAATCATTGAAACTCTGATAAGAAAACACAGAAGTAGCTGAATTTGGCACTGAGCGTATAGACCATGATACTGACTTTCACATCCACACTCTTACACTATGCCCTGTAATACTGATATGGACATATTCATAATATTGTTGCCTATAACTATGTGCTTTACCAATTCCATAATAATACTACATCCAGTTTTGTAGGATTTTCTTTGTATTCTAATATTAACCAGTGGGAGCTTATCACTGAATATTTTTAAACTGCCCACTTTCCATACATTCAATAATTCATAAAGTGATTCAGTAAAGATACCTATTGAGTGACAATCATTTTCCTAGCTATTGGGCACATAACAGTATATAGAGTTATTCCAGCTTAAGGAGGAAAAAAACAGTCTATAAAATATGTTAAGTGATACAATATGGAGAAATTTAAAATATAATGGGAGCACAGAAAAGGAATAGCTAATTCAGGTTTAGAGGCTCAGAGCAGGCTTTTCTGTGGAAGGGGAGCATTTCTTTTTTCTTTTAAAGTGACATCTGAAGAAAGAATAAGCCTGAGCTGGTCAAAAAGGAGGAAGAAATAATAGACTTCCAGACAGAGGAAGCAGCAAGCATAGAATGAAGGAACAAAGGAGAAAGACGACGGCTTATTTTGGAAACTGAGACTCATTCAAAATTGCCAGAGAGAAGAGGTAATGAGCTGATATGACAAAAGAAGAATCAAGTGAGTATATTTGTTCTGTGCTTTGCATAGTGAGACTGTCTTTACTTTCCCTTGAGGAGAAATCATTTGTTCAGGTATAGAATTTTGGCTCTCATTCCCCTTTAACATTCTGAAGCTCTTTTGGTGCTTTATGTTGTTGAGGTATCTAAGGTTGCCTGGTGTTTGTGCCACTGCAGGTAAACTAATTTTTCTCCCTCATTGACTGTAAAGCTATATTTGGGACTTGTTTTATTATTTTTCATGGTAACCAAAAAGTCTTATCAATTCACTATTTTGTCCTTACTGGTCTTTTTACTGCTCTATTGTCTCCTGGAACTCTCACCATACATAGATCAGAAGTCTCAGATCTCAGATCTCAGATCTCTTCTCCTTTTCTGATAATCTTATAATCTCCTTTTCCTCTTCTTATGAGTTGTGAGGGCAGGTTTTATGCTGTTTTCTTCACTAATTTGATTTTCTGTTCTATTAATAACTTAGTGACTTTCTTATTTTGCTATTGCTTATTAATTCAGCAGTCCTTTCCTTTACTTGCATGTGTTTCTTCCCTTTTCATTACTTCCAGCTCTCATTTCATAGACTAAATGTCCTTTTAAATTTTACTATTGAATTAAGGTAAATATCTATTTACAGTATAATTAACATCACTTCCTGTTACAGTCATAGAAAATATTGCATTTACCTACAATATTACTAGTCCTCTTGTTTCTTGCACTATTCCACTCTCTATAAAAACATACAGTTCTTTTCTATGAAATGCATCATCATTTCACTTACCCAAATTTTTGTGTGTTTTGTTTTGCTTTTATTCAATAAAGAGTTTGTGTGAATGTCTGTCTAGATGTGGAAGTTGACATAAATTTTGTCAAATCAGACTGGAACAGATGAGCTATTTTAGAAACTTAAATTATCTTATAATCTCTTAGAGGTAATAAAAAATAATCCTCTTAGTAAAAGGGATGTGTTTGTAATAATCCTTTCTATATATCTGCCAGGTTGAATACTAACTTAAAGCTCAAAGTGATACCAGAGGGAAAACTTTTTCTGTCTCTCATCCAAAATTATTCTATGAAATTAAAGCAAAAAAGTCACTGTGACAGCCAATCAAATTTTTTCATTTGGTAAATTAATTATAAACAATCATGGAATTTTACTAATAAAATAAACTTCTTGTTGATATATTTTATAAAAGTAAAGGGAGTGGTCAGTGATTATTAATAAAACAAATAGTGCCATCTACTGACTACACAACTCCATTATGAAAGTTGCCATTAACTTCATTGTCATACAATATAATTTTCCATGTGATAGTTAATGCTATACATATTCATTTGATATTCTGATATTCAGAATTTTCCAAGACTTTTTATTCATTTAAAATGATCACATATAATTCTCTACTTCTACTAACCAAAGTGGAATTTACATGTACTTAAATCAAATGACTGCCACTTTACAAAATCACTGTCATCAGGAAGCAATTTTTTTAAGTGTCTCTCTGTGCTAGGAACTACGTGATATAAAAGAAATATGCCCAGATCCTTCCCACACGTAGTTCACAGACACAGCTCAATGTGAATTGCAGAGATTGTAAGAATTTGTAAAAACAAGTAGGCAAAAAGAAAAACACTGTTCAAATGATTAAGGAAATGCAAGCATTGATGTAACTTACAGATAAAGGTGAAACTGAAGTATATTTTTTGGAGGTATGGCAGTATGAAAGTAGGATTAGAGATAGGTCCCATCATCTTTTAATTTAGATAAGGTTTTATAAAGGAAGTAAAATTTACGTTTTGTGGACAATCAAAATAACACGATAATTTGAGAGTAAGATTGTACTCTATATTTAATAGGAGTCAATATTTAAATGCAATATAGTTAGTTGCATTTCTGATTACTCCTTGATGAAGTGTACTTTTATGGCTTATTAGCTACCTTGTGAAAGGAAGCAGAGCAAAGAAGAGTAGGCCAGCATACATAATTCAATCTTGTAGTGGAAAGAGGAGGAAAAAGGCTCCAGAGTTAGGGATATGAGGCCAGTGTGGGGCCTCAGTGTCCTGGGATGGGCTTAGTGAACATATCGTCCCGTACCTTATACCACCTATTGTCAATACCTGCCACGCCAAGACATTAGGAAACAAAGTAGAAATGTTCATCTCTGCTGGTGACAATTCTAAGTCCGGGAGGCTCTCTCTGAATAAGGCTTTTCCTGAAACATTGTTTGACTCTTTTGACAAGACAACCATGTGAAAGTCTAATATCAAAAGAGTTAACAGTAATTTTTAACTTTATTCCGTTGCTCACTCATTTCATGGAGTGCTTCAAAGCAAGATGGTTTTGCATAATCCATTCATCTGTATGATAATCCTGTGCTTTGAGTTAAAAATAATTTTGCTTAAAAATAAATAAATAAACAACAACCAATGTCTCCATACCTAGGACCCATAAATAAAAATGTATGTGTATTGGGTATAGACCCTGGGGTGTAGTCCATAAACTCTTTGCCAACAAGTCTAGTGAAATCTTAAATTGTTCAGTGGATATATGTAAATGAAGAAAATGATAAAATTGTAGGAGTTTACAATGTAGGTTAAAAAAAATCAGACTTTCAAACAGAGGGTTTAGTTCATAGCTGCAGGCTGTCACTATTTTAAAAAGTTCCCAATATACACTTGCCCTTCATATGCATTTTGGTGATAGAGGGGAAGGGACTGGTGAAAAACTGCTTAGAAATAATTGTAATTAGAATTCTATAAAGCAAAAACTTCTCTCTCCCTGAATCAGGCTTTTACTTGAACATTGCTTGGATTCCCCTATAAGGCCAGGATGCCACATGGACAATCAAACATAAAATTGAAAGAAAGTATGTAGTACTTTCTTAGTGCAGGTAAGATTTTAGTTTAGTTGCAACAAAATAGCCCTGATGAGTTTATTTTTTGGGATATATTTAAAATTAATTTTATTATTTTTAAAATTGCAATTGTACCTTTATTCTCTAACTCCTTGGGGTAGGTTGAATAATACCCCCCAAAAATCAGGTCCTATAACCTGTAAATGTTATCTTATATGGAAAAAATGTCATTGCAGATGTTGATAAATTAAGGATTTTGAGATGGGGAGATTATCCTGCATTATCTGGATGGAACCTAAATGCAATCACATGTGTTCTTATAAGAGAGGAGCAGAGAGAGATGTGCCACGTATGAAGGAGAAGGCCATGTGAAGATTGAGCAGAGTTTGAAGATAATGGCCTTGAAGATAGGAGTGATGTGGCCACAAGCCAAGGAATACCAGCAGCCACCACAACCTGGAAGAGGCTAACAGCTTGATTTCAGCCTCATGGTAATGATTTCATATGTCTGGTCTCCAGAACTGTGAGAAAATAAATTTATATTGTAGGGAAGTGGGTGTGGCTCAATGGATAGAGCTCCCGTTTACCATATGGGAGGCCCCGGGTTCGCTTCCCAGGGCCTCCTTGTGAGGGCAGGCTGGCCGGCCCGCGCGGCACAGTGGGCTGATGCAGCAAGACCTCATAGCAGGAAGCGGGTGTGGCTCAATCGATAGAACCCCCGTTTACCATGCGGGAGGCCCCAGGTTCACTTCCTGGGGCCTCCTTGTGAGAGCAGGCTGGCTGCGCGGCATGGTGGGCTGATACAGCAGGACCTCACAGCAAGGGGGAGATAAGCAGACACGGAAGAAACACACAGCGAATGGACACAGCAAGCACAAGCAGCAAGGGGGGGATACGTAAATAAATAAATAAATCTTTAAAAAAAAAAATTTATATTGTGTTAAGCCATCAGTTCTGTGGTATTTGTTGCAGTAGCCACAGGAAACTAATACATTTCTCCTTTCTAGGCAACTTCATCTTTGTTTAATTTGTGGTTCCCTTTCCTAATAATGGATATCATTTTAATATCTTCTGTATTACTAGCACCAAGCTAAATCTTCTGTAAATAATACCCTTAGTCCTTACATCTGCTTTCTTCCTAAATTGAACTCCTTTTCTCCCCATTCACTCTACTCCAGGCATATTGGATCCCTTAAAATGCAAGAGGATCTTAGGCTGGGGCACTGGCTGTTTTCTCTGCTTAGAATATTTTTTCCCCCAGACATCACCATCTCTTGCCTTCATCTAACTTAGGTCAATTTCACCTTTTCAGTAGGTCTCTTTCAACCACTCTATTCAACATTGCAACCTCCTTCCTCACCCAGAATAACAGACTAACTGTACCCTGATCTTTTCCTTTAATTTTTAATCTCATTTCAATTTCTAAAATGTTATATAACTTACTTAATCATTATGTTTATTTTATATTGTCTTTCTGCTCCCTCTAGCATGTAAGTTTTGTGAGTTAAAAGATCTTTTTGGGGAGCAGATATAGCTCAAGTGGTTGAGCACCTTCTTCCCATGTATGAGGTCCTGGGTTTGTGCTCTGGTACTTCCTAAAAACAAACAAACAAACAAATAAAAAACAACTACCATTGGGGATCAGGTGTAGCTCAGTGGTTGAGCACCTGCTTCTCATATACAAGGTCCTGGGTTCAATCCTTGGTACCTCCTAAAAAAAATATTGTTATGACTTTCATTAATTAATGTATTCCTAGAGCATAGAGCAATACAGAGCATATAATAGGTATTCAGTGATTTTCTTCCTGAATAAATAAATGATAGAAAACATTTAAAAAGTCTATTGCAAAAGAATAGGATGCTAAGAGCTTAAATCATCTGAAAGCCAAGTACAACTTTCAGCTTAAGGTGACATTTTGTCAAATCTTCTTAGTATTTTTTTTATTCTTCAATTTTTGGTCTGTCCAGCTAAAGCCTCAAACTTTATTAATAGGGTCACAGAATGGGCAATAATTTGTAGATACACTGCTGCTATATTCTTCTGGTTAATAGGCTTATTTACTTAAGTCCTCAGTCAGTCTCCAGGAAAATCCTGTGTTGGGAAAGACTAGGGAAGGGCAAAATGCCAAGGACTGAGCTTTTGCAACAAACTTGGATGATAAACTGCTACTGGACCTTCCAAGTAATTCTCTAAATAGTCAGAAATTCACATTGAACGGATATAAAGAAGAAAGGTTTGAACATTTTCCAGAAAACAAACAAACAGACATTGAAAACATTTATAGAGAGGCAAATTTCTTTTATAAGCATTTAGTGATTTCAGTTAAAATCTTCCCCCATCTGTTCACAAGAGGAACTCCCTATTTCCTTGTGAAAAAGGGCTAAAATAATAAAAGAATGAATCACTTTAAATAGAATATGATCTATACTAAGAGATAAAATTGGACAGCTGCACTCTGTAAAAGTGAGTGGAGAGGATGTTTTACTCCATCTCAAGAAGAGCCCAGGATGGACCATGAGAAGTACCACGCTCTGAAGAGAAGGAGCACACTCCCAGTGCAGAAGGCCCTACTGCAGGAAAGCAGACATCTATGCAGGATGCTAAGGATGAGGGACTTCAAGGAGCCACTTTGGATTGGCACAGGGGCATAGAGGTCCCAGGCATTGCGGTAATGAGGGGAGGCAAAAACACAATTTTCAATATCATTTGTGGTGATAGCCATACTTACTGGATTTCATTTTCCAGAGTTGTTGAAAAATAAATTTTATATTTGATAACAAAGTATTTTGGTTTGGTAGTATGTGACCTACTTTTTATTTTTTGTTCTTTAGAAATGCATTTGAACAATAAACAGATCTAATTAAAGGGAAGTCATGTTTTACTTTTCTTTTTAAGGATGATGCAGTTATTCAAATTAGCAATTAACATCATGTTAACAGGTTTTGAATATTATTTTAGGAAAAGGTGAGAAATTTATCACCCAATTCTATTTCAAAAAGGTGTGTTTTAACTTTCATATTTAGAGTTTAATAGTTGAAGAAGATTTTCTCAAGGAAAGTTATAGAATAGATCATAGAACCTCAGATGTAACAAATCAGAAAACATAGGTAGCAATAGAAGACTTAAAATACGAAAAGCCTTTAGTTGCAACTAAATCTAAGGAATTTAAATGACCATCTGGAATAAAAACTTGGAGAGAAGTTCACAACAGAAATTGTGATTGATAGTAAAGATTAGAGAAATGGTAAGGTGGCAGGTTCATGGTGGAACTTTCTACTGGAACTAGATTACATATTCTTATTTTAAGCATGGTTGTACAGCATATTAATTCTACAAAAGCATAATTATCAGGTCATTGACACAAGCTAGGATTTGGGGATGAAAGCAAATTAATGATTCAGAGAAAACATTAATAAATGTGATTAATTGTATGCATTTGATAAAATAATGGCTCATAAAAGCCCTTCTGGATAGTACATGCTAAAATGCATTCATTCAGGCAAAGACTTGAAATATGGGTTTCACATTCCAGTCATTGAACAAGGCCCTGCAAATAAAAACATGAGTGAAAAACAATCCCTATCCTCAGCTGCTCAGAGTTTGGTAAAAGAAAGGTACTTAAATAACCAACATCAAAACAAAATCAAATTAAGGAAATTATGTTGACATATCATTTTGGTCTCAGCTGTTTGATACAGTCATGATTGGTTCTGCTATTTTTCCACAGTTTTCCTACTTAGTTTCTATTGAAAGAATACTGTCCCACAAGGGGGAATGTTCTGCAAAGAAGGGAGCATCCCAGGCACAGGGACCAACATGTATAAAGGCACAATAGAAATAAGACTGATAAGGAAGGCAGAAGTTATTGCACTAATCCAGGAAGGAGGTGAGAGAACACAAACTTGTATGATAGGTGGGTATTGATAAGTAGAAGTGGTGAATGCAATAGCATTGTTAAGGGGAGGATTGTTCAACTTATAAAATAATAGTGTACATTTGAGCAGAGTCTCTTTAGGTTCTAAGAGCAGTATTTGTGTGCTGGAAGATTTGTGTGTTTGGGATGGGAACAGTTGAAATCCTGTACAAAATCCATACTTCACGGATATAATAGGTATGTTGGGGAGAGTAGACACAGCTACAGCCAATGGGAGATGTGTGGAGTATAGGATGCACAGAACATAGAAATAGGTAGCAATAAGTTGTGCATCTATGATCAATATTGTAGAAATTCAGTAAGAATTTACAACTGGGAAATCTATTGGGCCTGTGAAATACAATGATTGAGAATCTTGAGATAGTGACTATACAAGGATTCAGATTCAACTGATCAAGTATATGATAGCAAAAACATTAGCAAGAAAAAATAATGTCATATTTAATCCCATTTATAAGATTGGGGATTGCCTACTCACAGAGATTAAAAAGGATAAATCACAGCAAGGGGGAGATAAGCAGACACAGAGAAGACACGCAGCGAATGGACACAGCAGCACAAGCAGCAAGGGGGGATAAATAAATAAAATAAATAAATCTTAAAAAAAAAAAAGGATAAATCAGGGACTTGGACTTTGGGGAATAAATTAAGGACCTACTTGATGGAATTTGGATATAAGATGTGGACCTAGTCACAGGAATAATTCGGAACTTTCCCACCTTGTTCAAAAGTTATCAAATAACTTTTTTGTTGATTATAGGCAGACAAAAAAGTCATTAATCATGAGTTTCTTAGATTTCCACAGACTAAATGTATAATTTACATTATATTTTGACAGTTAAGATCTAGCTCAATCAAGGAATTGGAGCAATTGCTCTTCATCTTTATTATGCATAGGTATCACAAAAAAAGTTTATTTAAATTTCAGGTTCCTGGGATATATCTTCAGAGCCATAGTTCAGAACATTTTGGGTGAGCTCCTGGAAACATCATTCTAGAGAAAACTCCCTGGTGATTCTGATAAATATGATCTGTGCATCACATTGTGATAAACAATTAGATAAAAGTGGGGCTAAGAAATAAAACTATTATTTATATTTTAATATTACTGGACAAGTTAAAGAAGTCAGCAATTT